>VXBA01002400.1:356190-471711 GCA_013399895.1 Serilophus lunatus | reverse complement strand
CCCCCGACGCGCCCGCCTCCTTCCCCCGCCATGGGAGCGGGGGCTGCCGCCGCTCCGCCGCCGCGCTGTGCCCGCCGCTCGCCGGGCGCGCAGTGACTCGGCGGGGGCGCTTGGCGGAGGGCGCTGCCCTGACCATCCCTCGCCCGCTCGTCCCGGGCATCCGGAGCAGAGTCTGGGGCCGGAGCAGCAACTTGTGCTCGGGAGGCGGCGGACCTCGGCTGCGGGAACTCGAGGATCTTTTGTTTTCTGCTGTCGCTTTGGATAGTCCTGGGAAGTGTCAAGGCGCCGCTGAGCGGAGCCCGGGCCAGGAGAGGGGCGGCGGGCCGGAGTTGGCGTGCGGCTGGAGCCCCGCGGACTGACAGCCTCGTCCCCGGAGTCCGGCGGGATTAGGGAACCTCCTTTCCATTAAGCTTCTGTGGAATTACAACTGGGGGCTCTTCGTTTCTCCCCCCGCTCTTCTGGCATGAGACTGCTTGCAGGCGCCACCCGAGGACAATGATCGCGGAGTTTGCTCACTTTTACCTCCTTGGATTCATATGCCTCACCTCAGGTAACCACCTCACAGCCGCGGCGGGGCCGCGCTCCCGCCGCCCACCCTCCGCCTCCCGGTTTGGCCCCTCCGCGCTTCCCGGCCCCTTCCCTCCTTTCCTCGGGAACGACGCTCGGTTTCCACCCCGCGGGCGCCCGGAGCGCGTTCGCCCCGGGAGCTGCCGCCGGCCGTGCGGGGATGCCCCGGGGGTCGTCTGGTGTAACCACGGCTGGTGCCGAGCCCCGGCGGAGAGGGGGCGGCGGGAAGCGACCCCGTCCTTCCGCGGGGCCGGGCTGGGCTGCGGGTACCGCGCTCTCGGACCGCATCTCCCCATCCCGGGGCCGGGATAACCCCGCACGGCGGCCGGGCAGGGACGGGGGGCGCTCGGGGGTGGGTTGTGTTCCACCTTGGCCGTTCAAGTTTCCCCTCGTGTGTGAAGCGCCAGCGCGATCAGCGGGAGCAGGGGAGACGGCCGAGGAGATGGGGGGTTAATGGTCATTAAGGCTCTGTTTGCGCTGGGTTCGTGCGAGTCGGGGCGCTTCGCCGTGCCGGGAGGTTAGGGCAGGGTCGCACCAACAGGGGGATGGCAGGTGTGGCTCGGTGTGAGCCCCCGAGGGTGCGAGGGGGGCGCTCCGGGGCTTTTCGGGGTGGTTGTCTCTGCACGAGGTTCCTGTTGCTCTCGGGAGGTTGGGTTTGTCTGCCCTTCCCCTCCTCAGCAACGCCCTTTGTCACACGCCGAGTGAACGCAGCGAACCCCCGTGTCATAGTTAAGGTCGGTTTGGGCGCTGGCTTTTCTGCCTTAATTGATTTTTATAAGTTTGCGGAGGACCTCTTTCAGTCATTAAAGTTATGGTAGCATGAGACATCTGGTCAGTGAATGAATGAATGAAGTTTTTGAAAGACTTAACTGCACTGCCTGAAGCTTTAAGTCTTAATTATGTCCCCAAATGCAATAATTTATGCCTGTTTCTAAGTTATATCATAAATTTAACTGTTGGATTTTGGCTGTTAGGTATTAGGTTTGCTTCTTGTGGCTTTGAATATGCAAATATTCAAATAATTCTTCACCCTGTTCACTTGACTGTGTCAGTCATGCTGACTTTAATTTGATTTTTTTTCTATATTGCCTCCTTCAGCTAATGGAAGGAACAATTGGAGAGCCTTTGCACCAATTTGCAACTATTTCCTGCCAATCATCCCCACATTGGAAAAGTATCACAGACAGTGAACTCTTAAGTGAGTTCTGCATTGGCTTATGTTAAACTCCAAGAGACGAAACAATTTTGTTTATTTTTTACATTCTCTTGTCCATTTCTCATTTAAATGCTCAGTGGAATAAGTTGCATAAAAGTTTGGGTTTTTTTCTTCTTTTTCCTCCCAGGATTGGGAGGCTCTTTCTAATAGATGTTGATTCCAAGTGAGTTGAAAAGAAAGGAAAAAAGTTCTGAGTTGTTATGTAGGTTTTGACTTTGGCCGGGTAAGCAAACTCAGTAACAGAGATGAGAGACAAGCACCAGGGAGTAACTCTGTTCCAGCTCCCTCACCAGAGGAATTTCTTTCTCCCCTCAACTAGAGTGTGATCAAATGGCTAGTCTTGTGTCTGGAACAATGGAGATGCCAGAAACCTTTGGCAGGATGAAGTTTGAGGGCAGATGGCTGCAGTGCAGAAGGAAAGGACAGGAGTCCTCTACAGCAGTTTCCACACTGAAATCCTTTGAGTTCTACTGACAGCTGATCTTGCAAGTTGATTGATCCTTTCCTCCCTCTTCCACTGAAGGTTCTCACTTCCTTCACTTACACCCGCTACTGAGTCAATGGGTTGTGTGGCCACACTCTAAATGCAACGTTAGAAACTTCTGTCGAGAGGTGGGGAATAAGTGGGGGATGGGGAAGTGAAAAGTTTTTAATAATACAAAGGTAGATGGGTTAGTGTTTGTTGAAACAGTAATTGGTAAACCACTTAGAACTAAAAACCCCTAATTTTTACCCTGGTGTTGTCTTTGTGCAACCCTGTGAAGTACTTTCTTTCATGTAAGCCTGTGGTTAAGAAATGTTGAGTAAATTTAAATTTGAATAGTGTTGAAAATTAGAATATAGAAGCTTTCTTCCCTTATTCTCCCAATGCAATTTTAATGCATCTTTGCATAAAGAATAAAAAGTGCTTTAAGGGATACTTCTCTGGTGTCCTTGTTTTCTTGAGTATTTATCTGCTTTCTGCCCTTTTTTTCTTCATCCTGAGACAGACTTGGCTTTGTAATCCATGAAGTTTTCATCTCTCCTCTCCCCGGGAAGAAGCAGCATCAAATTAATACATTTGGAAAAGAAAAGCTTTCAGTTATCTGAAGGGCAACATGCAGAACACTTTTGCTGAGAATGAGTGTCAAGGTCCTGTTTTTCCACATGGGTGTTCACTGCTCTGGCAGTTCTCAAGTCTGAATATATTACTGTGTGATTTTTCTGATTCCCTCCATGGAAATCTTTATGTCTTGATGAGGTATTCCTTCGCATTGCTGGCTCCCATCTGTTCCATACCCACCCTTTCCCCCTTTGCTGTCCGTGTTATCCCTTAGGAATTACTGGACTTGCAGTGGGGTTGGTACTTTTGCTCAAGAGGTTTTTCCTGCTGTGTGAAACAGGCAGCACTGACAGCAGCAAGGCAGGCGTGTTTTCCAAGTGATAGTTCTAGCCAGTGGAGGGCAAAATTGTCTCTTGTATTCCTTCATGGGAGAGTTACCTTCTGGTGGTTAATAGTTTCAGGTGTCTGTGGAGTGTCCCCAAAGCCCTTTCCAGCTGGCTGATCTACCTATTGGAGTAAATAAATCAGCCATGCCTTTGATACATTTTGTTTGTCTCAGAAGTTTGTACTTATATACTTTCCTTGTGAAGTGCTAGAGTATCTCAGGAATGTTTCTCCTCCTTTCCCATACTCTCTGTTTAGTAGTAATAGGAGAGATTTTAAAAAATATTACACAGTAATTCAAAGGATTGTGAAAATCTAAGTGCATAGTCTGTAAAAACTAGTAAATCACCCAAGAAAACATAAAACCTGTGTGTTTTACACCTACCCCTAATGCATTGTGTGCTGTTCTAAGTTATTTTACTGTAAGACTGTTTAAGAAAGATTGAGCCAGCTGCTTAGAGCAGGGGAAGCTGGCAGTGTTGGTAAAGCACTTGAGTTCAAGCTAGAAAAGAAATAACCACTTGGTGTAAAATTAGTAATTCCTTACTTGTGTTAAACAAGTATCCAGGTGTTTGATTCAAAACCACTTCTCCTTGTGACTACTGATAGTATCTGTGGAGATCAAACCTTTTTTTTTTTTTCCAGTGTACATTAGCGTGGGGTTTGTTATCTTTTAACTAGAAAAACATACTCTTTTTGTATAGCTTGGCGATTAAGTTGGATACCTGTTTAAAACAGAATTACACTCAAATTGATTTTTGCTCTCTGCAGTCAGTGCTGGTTGTCAAATGTTTTGTTGCTTCTGGCATGTAGTTCGGTAGCATTGTTCTGAAGCAACTGTTTTTCCCTTTGCAGGGATCACCTGTGATGTTCAAGGTAGTGAATTTTGGGGGATTCATGTTGTATTATCTGTAAGATTTTGTTAGATAACGTGAATTTATGTGAAGGATACTTTTTAAGTCTACAGGCTAAAGGTTATAATTGGATTTACAAAGATAAGTGGGCCATTTCAAATACTACCTGAAACTAGTGACACTTAGGTAGCAGTGTTATTTAATGTCAAATATTAACATGTGATAGCTATGCCAAGTGATTCTTTAATATAAAATGCTTTGGAAATGATGGCCAAAACGTTCAATGGGGGATCAAAACCAATTTAGTTTTCATAAGAGTTGGAGAGAAAATATTTAGAAATTCGTCATGGACAAATCTACTTGAAAATCTGAGAGCCTATTCCTCACTCTCTAATAACATTGTTTTTGATTGGCACTTAATTTTCCTAAATAACTGGAAGAGTTTTGTTTCACAGTGTTACAGAAGTATTATGTCTCATTAGGGGATAGCTGTGTCTAATGAATGCAATAATATGCTGGGTCTCACAAGTCCAGTCACTTGCTCCACTTCTCAATTTATTATTTCTGTGGTAGTTAAATGCGTTGGGTGAATAACAGTCACTTGGATTTGTGTCATATGCCTCTTTTAGATTCTTCAGAATTTCTCTTTCATACTGAAGATCAGCCTAGTCAGTGTAGAAGTTACTGAGAATTTATTGGGGGGTTTGTGTATTTCAGTGGTTTGGAATGAGTCATTTTGTTATCAATCACTGTTAATATTTTGAGGCCAGGAAATTAGTGGGAACTTTGTTCTTTCCAAGCAAACTAAAGGGCACTTAAAAATTTTATGTACTGAGGTCCTGACACATTTTATTTGTGTGCTCTGCTGTATAATCTCGTTCAATGGTGATAACCTTCCTTAACTTTTCACATGAGTGCCTCTTCATAAAATTGTAAGGTAAATAGTGAAGTAACTGAAGTAGCAGCTGAGGTGTATTTTAAGTCCAATAAATTGTGCAAACAGGAGAAGTAAGAGTATTTTCCTGTTAGTGATGAGAAGCTTGACCAAGAGGTGAAAGTAGACCGACAAAGAAATATTCTTCTTAAGTATCTTGAAAGCTAGAAGTGCTTTTAAGAGCAGATAGTTTGCTACTTTATGCCTTCTTTAGGAGAAAGCTACAGATAGATAGAAGGGGTGTGTGTGTATTTAGCTCTTTCACAATAATACACTGATGCCTCTCAGCTTATTGTATCAGCCTTACATCAGCACTACATTGGTGTGGGTAGAAGGGCATTTTATGGGAAGAAAGAAAATGTCTTATGAGCACAAATATTTTGTACTGCTGACATAGATGGCAGCCAGCTATTTTGAATTTGTGTAGCTGAAACTATGGAAAATCTCAACAGGGGAAAAAGAGAAACAGCTGGGAAGCTGACAATGACTTTCATTTTCTGTCAGGTGTACAGAGTTCTGTTATTCTGTTGTATTACAGTGTTGGGTTCTGTTTTTTAAAGAGATGGATCTTTTCCAGTATCCTGATTATTAACTTAGGCCAGGTACTGTAAGTTAGGTTACCCTGAAGGTGATAAGTGTATTGAAATAAGATGGTGGTGAATTGAATTGTGGAGGTCAGAATTTCTTTGTTAGTTAACTATTAATTAGAAAAAAATAGTGCACTTGCCCAAATTTATCCACAAAAATGACAAAATATGGTCATGGAACATTTGTTAAGAGGTATGAGGGTCGGCCTCTTGAACCAGAAATGTACCTGTGCTTGTTGCTTTAACCAGTTATGTCAAAGTCAGCTGGAGGGAGAGAAAGGCAAGTGTTTATATAGGAGTAACCATTTTGGGTCTTATTAGTAAGGGGGATGTTCTACACCTCAATAAAACAAATGGAGGTTTATGGAAAGTATATTCTATTCCTTTTCATGTCTTTTGAAACCAAAGTGAAGAAACTATTTTTAATAGGAGAGTGAAAGAGTATATGATCAACTGATGAAGATAAACACTGCCAAATACTAAGAACTGTTCTAGGCCTCTTTGAAACTTGGAGGTATTTTTCTATTATTCTCATGTTCTGAAGCTTAGGAACGTTTCTGCCTGAGACTGGTGGTGTGTAAGTGTGTGTCTGTGTATGACTGATTAAAACAAAATAGATGAATTGACTGTAATGTGATTTGTGGGTGGCAGCAGGCCAGTCTTTTTAATTAGAGCCTGCTTGCCATCTGAGCAGCTGCAGCCAAGGAGAAGATGCAGAGTGCTCTGCTCACAGCCCTGAACAGAGGAGTCATTTCACCTTTGCTGAGGACAGAAGGGTTTCTTCAAGGATGCAACCTAAAGGAGGCAAAGTGTGCTGAGAAAAGGAATAGAAAACCTTTTGTCTTCACTTTTATTTTGGTGTGAGGTAATGTTTATTGTTGTTTCCAGAAGCAGAAACTTAGAAAATTAGAGAGGAGGATCTACCATTAATCAGCAGAGAGTGCATTTGTAGATTTAAATAAAGGATCAGTGTGTTTTAGATGTTTATAAAGCAGCTTTGTGTCTCTGTTAAAACTCCATTTCAGGTCCTCAAGCTTTACTCGTAGTTACTTCCAGCACCACTGTCCAAAGAAGTACACATAACTTGAGCAGTTTTGCATCTAGTTTTTAGTGAAATGATGCCCATGTGTTGCTGCAGGAGTGAAGATCTTCATGGTGTAACTTGGACGTGCACTTTTATCTTCTGATATACATGTTCAATATATAGATTTTGATAGCAGTAGCATGTATGTCATCTCCAACCTAATTTTTAACAGATTTGGGGTTTATCTTAAGGGATTTTATGTATAAACTTTATGCAGCTAGTGCATGAAAATATCATTTTGTTGTTTTTTTTTATAAAGGCATCTTCAGCACTCATCTTTTCAGTCAGAAGCCTAACATATATGGAATGCTTGTATTAGCATCTACACTCTTACAAAATAGTAAGTAGGTTGCTGAAGACTTTCTCCTTATTTGATATTTGAAGAAATTCCACAGCAAAGGCCTGGATTCCATGTCTAAACGAGAGGAGAGTATCTCTATGGATTGGATGACTGGTGGTAGAAGTAAATCCCACAAGGCACTCCCACTTACCTCCTGTTTTCTGCCACTGGACTTTCTATCTCTAGAAGGGCACAGACCTTTCTATAATATGTTAAATGCTTATATATATTTACATTTAAGTAAACAACTGTAAATTAAATCAACAGAACATTTAATTTTAAAACAACTTACTATAAATTCAACTTAGACCAAAATGTCTAGTTGAATACATTATTATTGAAAGGATATGGATGTTTTTAATCAGAAAATAAGCATCTTTTCTGGACCACTGCAATCTTGAAGTACATATACTTTCTTGGAAGAAAGGCACAGTCAGATACACAGAATTATTCAAGCTGCCCTTTTCTGTTGGGAAGTATTTGCTCAGCGAGGTATTGCAGTACCTTAAGTCTAATGCTAATACCGTGTATGATTAAAATATTATGAATACCCCTTACTGCAATTTAAAGATCTGTGAATCTGACAAGCCTGTGCTGAGCTCTGGATTTAAAATCTTAAACTTAATTTTATTTTCTTCATCTTGCATAGGGAATTAGCAGTTGAATAAGCTCAGTTTCGGAACAGCCCGTCTCTTCGGACGGACAGTGCAGGGTATGGCAGGGATCAGTTTCCAGCCAATGAAGTCTGGAGTCATCTGTGAGAGCCATCTGAGAAAGCTACACTTTTACTGTATACTTTTGAAATTACTCAGTTTTGTAGTTGTTGTCTTCTGCTCCTTCAACTCTCTTGTACATAAATTGGATTTGTGATTTCTTTAATACTCTTAAACTGTTTCATGTTAGTATTGCATTAAAACTTGCTTGGCTGGCATTTTTGTGCATTCTGAAATTTGCATATCCTCAGGCAAGATATTTATTTTCCATTCTGGGTTAGTTATATTGCCTCTTATCTAATTGCTTAACTGCCTTTATGTAGAAGATTAGACATACAAAGCAGTTCATGGTTATAAATTCATATATAGAAGACCTTAATTTTACTGTTTGCTCCTGCAGAAGCATAATAGACATTAAGAGTTTTTTTATCTTAGAAATTAGGATATAACACATGACCAAGGATTTAATTTAGGCCTAAAGATGTGCATGGGATCAACTTGCCTTTCTTCTGGAAGGAGGTGAGTAGAGAAAGAAATGATGTTTTGATAGTGACCAGATGGACATGCTTGACTTTGAGGAGACCCGAAACATCAAATTTTTGTAATCCAGGACATTGTAACTTGTTTAAGTTGGGAACCTACAGCCTAAATAGTGACTTTTGAAACTCTGAATTCTCGTGTTTAAATTAAATTGCCTGAAGTGTTTGACTTCAGTTGCAAAAGTTTACAGTTCATTGTGGGTTCTTAGCCTGTCTGAGAGTTGAGATTTTAGTGAACTGTGTAACTTTCAGTTTGCATGTGCATCTCGAGGTCTGTGTAGGGTGAGAAGCCAATCAAATGTTTCTGAGTGTGTATTCTTTTAGAACTTTCTCGACTTCTCACTCTTGTGTTGTTTCACTAATGTTGGTCAAAAGCAGATTTTTCAACCCAGACATCTCCTGTTTGGCCAAATAAGCCAAAGCAAAGATGAGGATAGCAGCTCCCAAATCCAAAACCAAGTTGTGCCTGTATTTGGGGTGGAAACATAATACAAGGCCATAAAATACTGTATTTAGATGAAACATTCAACTATGTCACTAAGCTTTTTCTTCCATCACAGCCTCTTGGCTCCTGGTATTAAAGGCTCCTGGTATTAAACTTGGCAGTTGCTTTAGCTTTGTGCTTGGAGCTCTCCTGGATGCTAGGCAGCTTCAGAACTGAGATTTGCAATTTCTGAATGTTTCTCCCCTCACCTCCCACTCACAAAACAACTCTGTCACTGCAACTTTCTGGTTTTAGAGTATAGCCAATGCCCTAGGTACTGCAGTTGACAGATACTTCATAATCAAAGTGGTTCATGGTAGGAGGTGATAAAAGGAGAAAAAAAATTAGAAGTAGTGTGAGAAAACAAGGAGAAAAGAAAACAAGGTAAGTAAGGCTATTTTACTTTTTGCTACCCACACCAGGAGTTGTCACTGGAGAGGGTAGAATGTGGGACCATGGTGCTGTAGCAGCAGAATGTAGGAGTAAGGGTGTAAAAACCAAAAAAAACACCCCAAAACAACAGGTTTTAACAGAAAGGTGCCTGATGTAACCATGGAATGCAACTTGTACTGTGCCTCTGCTCAAGCATAAAAGTGACTGACAGGAGGCCCCATGCATGGAATAAAATCCTGTCTTCACCAATGTGGAAAATTATGGTTTCAAGTGCAAAAAGAGGTAAAGCTTGGAAGGAATTAGCATATCTCTAGCACCGAGTGGCATCTGGAACTGAATGGCTGGGTTAAATCATTCAGTATGATTAATGAGGCTCATTGCTTAGGTTATACAGCCTTTAAAAATTAAAAGGAGTAATTTAAAACCAGATTCAAAGCAGAAAGAAACCATTGCTATCATTTACCTTTTGAATACAGAAGGTGGAGTAAGGTCTTCCCTGCCTTTTTCTACAAGGAAAAAACTGTTAAGTGCTGCTGTTAAGATTATAAACTAAGAAATTAACTTTTGAATAAAGTTTAGAGGAATGTTTTGTGGGTTTTTAAATGTGTGTGCAGTGATCAGGGCCCTGAAATGGGAAGGAGTGTGCAGGATAGGATTTTGCTGCTGGTGAGTACTTGGCTTCTTGGAAAACTTCAGAAAATAATTTCTGTTTTCTCTCCCACTCATGAGTGTTAATCTGCATTGCCTGTAGGAAAAGCGAAATGCTGAACCATATAAAGTGAAACAAGATTAGAGACATACAGAGCACTTTAGCTTTTCTCCTGCATGATTGTGGCAGTTACTGAGCTGAATGGTACATGCAGCTTGGTGTCATAGCAGCAGCAGTGCTCAAAATGTTCGAAGGCTGTTATTCTGTAGGAGGATTACAGTACTGATAGAAACACAATTGTGTTTACTTCCAAGTCTTATTGGAGTGGATAGAGAAACAAGTGAAGTGTGTATGCAAGTGTTGGGTTGGCTGTTTTGGTTTTTTTTCTTCTCATAATTATAAAAAGAAACTAAATGTGGTGCCATTTATGATTCTGTTGATTAAAATGGTTGACTTTTCTGAAGCAAGTTCATAGGGATAGGGGGAAAAAGGGAGCTAGGCCCTTCTAGAATAAATGGTTATCCTTCTGCAGCTTATTGCTGCAACTACTAAACCAGAGTTCTGCTTTAATTTCTACCCACTGGGGCTGAGGTTCCCTAAACTCTGTTACTGAAAAAAATCTCTGCTCACAGCACTTTTGGCTTGGATTCCAGTTTCTTTCACTTGTTTAATGTCCATCTTGCTTTTCTTCTAGAACTTTGGTGGTTTTTCTTTTTTGGGGTGGGGATGATGGTGTGTTCAGCAGGAAAGAAAGAAGTAAGGCTCTGTGTGTGGAAGAAGACTTATTTAATCATTTAGTCACTTAATCTACATCCTTGCTCCAGTGCTTCATCAGATGGGGATTTTTTTTTCACCCCTCTGTCATTGCTGGGGCAGCCAAGCTGGGGAGGTTGACCTGGTGCTGTAATGTTGTGACCAGAAGGAGTGAATGTTATTTGCACAAGCAACTTTTATATTTTTCTGATTCTCAGATTATATGGTTTATTGATACTGCGAGTGTTTGATTTGGAGTAATAACTATGACTTTTTGGTGGGGAAATGACTGTTTGAATGTCTGTGAAGTCAATTGTTCTTCCAAAAAGGTTGGGTTAGTGTCTGCACTGAGATTGTCATGTCTTCAGGATTGATATTTCTGTCTTTGACAGGAATTTACATTTTATTTGACATCGATTTCCAGAAAGAAATTTACATTTTTTTTGCCTGTTACCTTATCACAGGAAGGAATGCAGCAACCAATCAGCTAAAAAGTTGCAGTGACCTACAGTCTTGTAATAATTAGAATTAAACAGAGTTAGTAATTTAACTTGGTCATTTCATCACAATCCTTGTAGGTGTGGAGCTGATAATTTTGAGTCTCATAAAATGAAATTTTACTTTACTCACTTTCCGCAGGTCAAGTAAAAAGCCACATCAAGTTAATGAATCCCTTTCTTCGCCATGAACTGAACGTGGCATTTGTTTTTGTTCTGCCAGTCATGAAATCACAGGGTGTTGGCAACAGGTCCATTATTGGCTCTGTGCAGTGTTTCTGAGGGTTTTTACTCCACCCAGCACATTATGTGTGCAGACTGTATAATACTTCGTTAAAACTTGTTCTAAAATGAGGATTCCTTTTTTTTTAAAGCAGTAATTAAGACAAAATAAAAATAGCTCTCTGTTCTTTATTAGGATAAATGAAAGAGAAACAGAAACTTATTCCTCTTGTGGCCTGAGGAAATAAAAGAAAAACTTCCTTTGACTTTTAAGGAGCTAAGAACTCATCCAGGTTAACTCCTGATTTTAATTTTTATCTTGCCTTGCAGAAGCTCAAGTTGTATGTCACTTTTATTCTACGTGGTATGACAATAGAAACCCTAATATTGAGAAAAGGAGATGATCGATAATGTCACTTTTAAATTGAAAAATTGTTAAAAAGTCCAGACTAATCAAATTCTGCAATTTAGAAACCCTTTTTGTCATTGATAGTGAGGTTGAATTTAATCTGTGTTGTGTTGGTGACTTTCATGTGGTAGTCAGTCATTTTCCTTCTTCCTGAATACCAAAACTGGTTTTGTTTTAGCTTCTCATTTTTATCTACATGTTTGAATTTTGTTAATTTGTGTGTCTAATTGCTTTTTCAAAGAATTTCTGCCTTTGAAATTTCCTTTGTTTTACATTTTTTTGTGACATTTAGGGAGGTATAATACAAAAATCCCCCATTTTTTTATCTATAGTTCTGATTTTTTAAATAACAAAACCACTCAGCTGTTACTGTTGCTCAGTTTTGAAAATTAATACAGTGTATTTCCTACTAGCGAAATATTTGAAGGGAGTTATAATAAATTCCAAACAAAGGGTTAAGCATAGATCTCTTGTTTTCAAGTAAGAATTTAAAATAACAAGCTCATCAACTTCTAGAAGATGTTATTTCTAAATCTCTACTTCTTTGAAGTTTTAAATTACAGGAAAAATAAAGCCAGAACTTCCTCAGTGACTAAAATGCCAGGTGTCTGACCAATATCATTTGCTGGGGAGCAAGAATTTCATCTGAGGAGACTTTAGATGCCCCTATTTTCAACTTTTTTTGTGCTACAAGTTGTACATCTACTTTTGTTTCTCTTTTCAACTGGTCAGTGCCAGGTAGAGATTTGTTATTTTGCTACTGATTTAAGACACAGATATGTACACATTTTTCTTCAGGCTTTTAAAGGCTCAAGTTTAAGTGGTAGATCATTATTCTATGCATCAAAAGTTGAAGGGTGATTAACTCTGTCTGGGTGCATGCAGTGTAATTTTAGAGGCTACAAATGTTGTTACAAGTCAGGTTAAGGTTTAAAGGTGAAAGTTTGGCTGAATGAGTTTTACAGCTTTAAGTTAATGTATGCAAACAAAGAAACTCTTGTTTTGTACCCATTTCTGGCTAATGAGCAAGTAGCTTATGTGGTACAGAAAAGAAAATGGGAAGATTGTGCAGCTTGCCATAAAGTGAAAGCTACATAGTTTATATTTCAATTTAGGAGTTCCATTAAATAGACTGAATCTAATACAACTTTTATTTAGGCTGTTCATCTAAATGTAAAGTGAAAGGATAATTGCTTTAAACTGAGTGATAATGATAAACTAAATGATAATGGCTTTAAACTATTTTAGCTTAACTTTTAACATTAATGTATTTTTGTAGATTTCCTCATATGCTACTAAATAATTCAAAGAACTTGTTGAGGTAAGACATAAAACTCCCCTAATGTGTTTAAACTTTTCTTCTAGATATTCTAAAGTTGCATTGAAAACTTGACTTTTCACTCATTCTCTGATTTAGCCATATGCCTGAAAGTGTAAGTCCAACAGTCTGTGGGAAGAGAAAGGTCATTTTTTAAATGACAGCAAAATTTTACAGAAAGGCTGGTTTTTTTTCCCTTTAGATAGATCAGCCTGATTTATGATGAAATCATATATTTAAAATTGTTAGTAATGAGACAGGAAGGGCTTGTCGCTGTCCTGTGTCCATATATTGCCCTCCCTCACCCTTAAAGCTTTTTTAAAGAGCTAAGCAAATTGGAGGCCTTTTTCAACTTCTGTGATCAATTCTGTTTGTGTAGAATAAAAGCTAAATAGTATGGATTTTTGTAAGACTGTGTAGTAGCATAAGAAGCTGTTCAGCTGCATTTGAAGTGGTCCAATCTGATAGCAATTCTGAGTGCAAAAGCTAGGGCGTATAAATGGAATAAACCAAAATGGAAGTAGTTAACAGAAAGGAAAATAAACAGCTTTTGGTCTCGGTAAGTGATACCTTTAAAGCAGGGCAGCCTTGTCGAACATAATTAAAGTTGTAAGAACTGGGGTAGGGTGAGTGGGCTCTATTCTCTGAGGTCATGATGGAAATACAGAGGTCAGGGTTTTGCACTTAGTCTAATGTAAACAATGTCATGCCCTGGTAAGTATAAGAATTGATTTAACTAGGTTAAGCTAATTTAAAAAAAAAAAAACAAAACAAAACACAAAACCAAACAAACACACACCCCCAACAAAAAAAACAAAGGAAAAAAAACACATAAGAAAACAAATCAAAGGTGCACTCAAAATTTGGAGGCAGCATCTACATCTTCTTGTAACCATTTGGTGGGGAAAGGTGAAGAGAAAAATGAGAGATAAGGCTTCTATTTATGTTTGTTTGAGGTTACCTGTTGCTACCAGATGATTCTGTGGTGTCTGACTTTGTACAGTAACATCCCTGTAGGTTTCCCAAAGCCTCTTCCTTGTAGTCTGCAGATGGGCAGTTGTCAGGTTTTGTTTCTAGTTCAGTTTGAGACTTCTTCATAGAATGTTTTTTCTAATTATGTCCATGGAATATTATTTCATTTTATTGTGGAGTCCATGTGCTTATATGTCTTGTACTCCTGAATCATAGTCATGGAATAGTTTGAGTTGGAAGGGACCCTTTGAAGGTGATCTCATCCGACTCCTCCCTGCAGAGAGCAGGGACATCATCATCCAGGTCAGTTTGCTCAGAGCCCTATTCAGTCTGACCTTGAATGTTGCTGTGCATCTCCCTGAGTACATTAAATCTTTGAGTTCCAGTGGTTGTGGAGTTAGGTTGTTTTCTTTATTAGTGGTTTGTATTATGTATTCAGACTTACATTTATGCACGGTAGAGAAGAAAATCAAGGGTGTGGAAGTATCTTAAAACTTCTCCATTCTGAATGACACATTTTTTTTTTCTCCCCTACCTCATCTCTGACTCTGTGTTGAGCCTCCTTTCATTACAGTACATAGCCAGGCAGAATGAACCACCAGCTCCAGACAGAACATGTTTCTGACTGTTAAAGGAGGATGGCTGGCAAAATCCGTAAGACTTGAATTGGAAATGTTGCTCTATAACTGAGGCTGGCAAGCACAGGCACCACTCCCTCCCAGAAGTTTCAAGGGCAGTTGCTCAGGCTTTGTCTGGCCATCCACCAGTGGGGCTGCCCACTTTGAGATGGCTGGTTATGTGAGCTGTCACTTTTGTCACTGCAATGTGAGGAGGGCTGCAGGCTCTTGGAGAAGAGGAACATGGGTGTTCAACATAATGATCAAGTATTCAGGGGAAACACGCTGCAGTTTCTGGCTCCAAGTGTCTCTAGGGCAGCTCTTCCTTGGTGTGAAATGCTGCTATAATGTAGGTCAACTGTAACTGCTGTAAATAAGTGTAGCTCTAGTGAAGTCAATGAGCCACTGTTAATTTAATTCTGCCTAAGTAGATGAGCAACTGGCAAACTCAAAGGCAAGTGCTTATCCCACAAGAGAAGTTCCAAACCAGTTTGTTGTCTTGTACTTGTTTTCCTCTCCCTCTCTTCTGAGGAAGGAGTTAATGTTCCTACATCCAGATGGTGTTTATGTCAAGTTAAATTCTACTGCAAACAGAAAGTTTATAAACTGTTGTTGCTTTGGAAATAAAAGGATAATAGGTATTTCAGCTTCTCACTCCAGATCCCCTCTTTACTAATAAAATGAGTGGGTATCACTTCACAGCAGTCAGAATTCAGAATAACTGACATAATTAGCAACTTCTAGGTGGAGGAGGCTGAAGATTGCTTTTAGTGGAGACTGCAAACGTTTGCCCTGCCCTGCTTACACAACAGAGGCATCATGTGTCCCAGGGGTTTTGATCTGTCTAGTGAAAATGAAATAAATACTGCGTTTTGCCCCAAGAGCTTGTTTCATTGTTTTGTAGTTGGTGTTTACCTGATGCTCTTACATAGCAGAAGGAACAGGACGTGGGCTAGTTACACTGTTGGTGAGGTTCATGAGGATGCAGCTGTGTCCTTTCAAAACTACAATGAAGACAGACTTGGGGCAGCCTGGTCCTTATAGGTGTAAATGTATGTCACAGGGAATTTCAAGACTGGTAGCACTTAACTTTCTGTTGTTTAAAAAAATCAGATGAAAATTGTGTCCGTTTTGGCAAGCTAGATGACAAATCTGGCGACTGCAAAAATCATATTAGGACAACTAAGCCATTGGAGTTTCCTAATGGAATGCTGTCTGTAAATCTTGGAGATGCTTTTAGTACTAGACTGTACTAATTAAAACGTGCAAATAAGAGGAAAAAACCCTTAATTCCATAGCGTACTGCATACATATCTATTGGAAAAGGATGCATTCAACAAGGAAAGAAGATGCCAACTGACTTGCTTTTGCTGTTGTTGTCCATCAGGTCTACCCAGGGACTCTAAACTCTTCCAACTGATGAGGTGATTGGGTTACTTAGTTTTAATTTGTTCTAATTGTTTGCATGACTGGAAAATTTTATTTTGTTCAGTTTCAATTGCAGTTCTTTATTGTACAGTACTTTGGTTCCTCCTGCAAGCAGAATATTGAAGTTTCTTACATGAGGTGCTTTGCATACTGATTGTATGTACAATAGGTGCAACTAGGTAAAATGTTTACTCTTTAATTTGAGTTTCCTACTTTTGTAATCAAATAGCTACAGGAATAAGGCAGCATTTTACTTTTTAAACAGTCATAAATACATAATTTACTGTATGCAAAATGCTGCCTCTCATATCAAGAGTACAAGCAGTTTTGCTGCTTTCTCCCTTCCTCAAGCACTTCAAATGAAGTGTTTATCCTGGAACGTTTTCTGGATAATTCTAAATGATATCCAGTATCATCACATTGTTTTTTTCTTTTTTTGTGAATGGTTGGTACTCCCAGGTTGTGTCCTGGTTGACTGTGTAGGATTGTGTTGCCATTTGTAGCTGGGACTTGTCAGAGAGTCTTTGAATCATCAGACATCTAATCTTCCAGCTGTATGAATTCAGGGGATGTAAAGAAAGACATAGCCAAATACAAAGAAAGATTCCTCAGTATTTCTTTCTTACCGGCTCTACAATGTGCTTTTTATATGCAACAAAGCTGAGGATTGTGAGTGGTTTTGTGTTCAGGGTAACTTAAGCATGATCTTAAATTCTCAAGGGTTACAAACAGAGATAAGTCAGGTCTGTGTCACATTTGTCTGTAATGAGCACTCGTACTCCAGCACAGGTGCCTGTTTTGGTCTACATCTCCTTCACAGCACGGGAGTTCTCTTGCTTTCTGTACATCTGCTGGACAGCAGCAGAAGTGGTGGTCCAGAGGTCTGCCCCGAGCTGTGTGCCTGCTGATCAGGAAGTCATTTTCCATGTCCACGTCAGTGGGGATTTGAAGGCACTTAGATGTCACCAGCTTGTGAAGGAGTTGAACACAGCGAGTGTGATAGTAAGGGTGATGGTGGTTGGAGTCCTCGGTGACATGTGGTCTCTGCTAATTAATAAGAAACAAGCCTTGTATACAGGAGTTCCTCAGCAGTTTCTTCCTTCCTGATTTGAGGTTCTGTGATGTGGGAGATAACAACAGAGAATTTCTTGGTTTGACTCGGTTGGTTGCATGATTGCTCTGTCACTTAATGTTTTGCTTAGTTTTGTTTTTCTTTTTTTAAGCAGTCCATTCCAGACGTCTTGCTTGCCCTACCCTACTTAATTTAATTATAGCTGGAGTTAACTTTTCTTTGAACATGTTAAGGTATGTCTCTAAGATATTTTTTTCTTTTTGGAAGTCAAATGTTATATAATGTATCTGGTATGTTTTGGAACGTGCATAGTTCCCCAGCAACTTTTAAGCAAAGTTATGCCTTTATGTATATTGTAGTGTAGGAAATTATTATTTTAGTCTTTAGTTACATACCAAATTTCTTGTGTTTTTTTTTTTTTTTTTTTTTTAAAATGAAGTAATACCCTTGGGGATAAAGTAGGATCAAAAGCCACTTCTATTTAAGAAGTTAGGCTAAATATTGTTAGTGTGAATACTGCTACTTTGTTACTAATTGTACCCAGTGAAATGACCTAGCAGTCTTGTCCAGCTTCAGGGCAGATGTTAGACCAAACTCCTTTCCTCCTAAACTTTGTTTTCTTTGTTGTTACGGACCAAGGCAGAGCTGTAGTGGCCTGTTTGCTTCTGGGGTGAATTAGACTAAAAATGTTCAGGGCCGGGTTGGATGGGGCTCTGAGTAACCTGGTACTTCTGGAAGGTGTTCCTGCCCACAGCAGGGTGGTTGGAACTCTGTGATCTTGTTGGTCCCTTCCAACCCAGGCCATTCTAGGGGTGTTTCTAGCACACACCTGAAAGATTGCAGGTAGTTTCTCAGTTTTCATAGTTATGGCTCTGTTTCAGAGGTTAATATTACTGGCTTGTAAGCATATGGACATAAAATCTTGAAACATAAAAATGTTTTGCTCATAAATGAGCAGAATTTCTAGGGAAAAAGGCGAAAAGGGAAATGCAGTTTATTTCTGGATTGGAACCTGATTTAGGGGATCATAATATTTGAATGAGTTCTTCTGGAAGCTGTACATTTAAACAGCCATTCATGTTGTATATTCAGAACTTCTTGCTGTTCCGTTATGTGGGACAGCAGAACGTCTGAAATGTAAAGACTCTATTTAATTATCTGGAATCTAGAAAAATTAATCAAACAGGACTTTGTTTTGCCTTGACTGAATAAAGATGCTTTTATGGGCTCTTTTGATTTGACCTGGTGTAAATGGCCACCTGTTTAACATGAGGTTTAGGTTGGTTTTGGGTTCTTTTTTGTGGTTGTGTTGTATTTGGTTTGGTGAATTTTGTTGTTGTTTTGGGGATTTTCTTTTTTTGTTTGTTTATTTGTTTTAATGGGATTAAGAAATCACCAATTAGGATGCCATGGAAGGTCACAGTGCCCAGCCAGCAGAAGCAATAGCAATCTGGGAAGCATTCAGCAGTTGAGCTAATTAATCCTGTTCTGTGTTAGGCCTCTGATACATTGTCCACCTTGAATTATGTGCCTTCAGTAGAAAATAGATGCTACTCTAGCTGTATTTGGGGATTTAAGGAAATATTTCTAGCATGAAAAAACTTGATAGAGAGTCTGAAGAACAAGATTCTTTAAAATAGCTACATACTGACTTCTGAAATCATTTTACCTTTTTAGGTGTGGCCTTGGAACAAGACTTTGTTCAACAACATGAATGGAGAATCACAGAGTATAGCCAATATTATCTTGCCATCATAAGGAAGTGGTTTCAGTCTCACAGCTAAAGGAATGTTTTGTTAGGGTTATATATTTTTTTATGTACTTTAACACTGAAGTACTAGTTATGTTTGTTTTTCTGTATATTTATCTCCGTGTGAATATGAGATAGCATTTAAAAAATATTCTTAATCTATCTTCACTGCATTTATCTTCTACTAGGAATTATTGAGAAGTATTGGATATTCACATCACATAATCTTCCCTGATGAAATGTATTACAGGAAACATGACAATTGATGCTGTTAACACAGTACAAGTGCTCTTCCCTTGATAAGGTTTGGATACTGAAAGATAGTTGGGAATATGAGTTGGATTTGTTTCTCCATGACATGAGTGCTGACATAATGTTATGTTTACAAGAGGAGAATTACTACTAACAACAAAAATTATTGCTTTTATGCATTGGCATTGTTACTATCTGTTTTGGAATTGTATGGGAAATGGCACACCTGCTTGGAATGTGTTAGTATTAAGCATATAACTTTTAGCATGTTTGTGATTGAAGTCTACAAAATTAAACACTTTCTCAAACACAAATAAATCATGCAAAAACCATTAAGTACTTGTTAAGAACAATCAAGTCAGAAGCTCCAAATAGCAATTTTGGTGCACTCATTTCACTGTTTGTCAGAATTTATAGAGGCTGATTTTGGGAATAGATAGCTCATTATCCTTCATCAGTCATTTTTTCAGGTCCAACACAATTCAGGGTAGACAGCTGAAGATTTGTGGTATTTTTCAACAGGTACAGAAATATCCAGCTGTTGGTCAATTGTTAGTTTCAAGTCCTTCATAAAACTTAGTTTTGCCTGTTATATTAATTTTTTTGATAGTTAAATACTGATGTTCATGACTGTGTCTTAAACAGCTCCCTTCATTTACATTGTCTTTTGTCCAAAGGCTTTTGTAGAAAGGAAATAAACCCTACTGTGTTATTTTGGTATATCCTGAACATAAAAATACATTGCTCTTAATAAATTTAAGTAGCAGAATTTACTGTATAATAAGAAATGTTTCTTAAAGATAATAGGTAATTGTGTTCCTTTCTTCTTTGGTATACTCATGTTTTTTTCTGCAAAGCTAGATTAATTATTGGATCCTTAAATCCCAAACTCAAGTTCATTGTCCAAAGGTAAAAATGTCTCTTTCTTCCTCCCAAAGTCTTTGTCTTGCTTTAAATTCTTCTCTGAGACAGGTGAAAGGATGTACTTGTTCTTCCAGATCACAAACTGCCATCTTTTATGTTCATGTTACCTGGTTATTTAGTTTGAAGTAGATTCATCCGTGCATAATATAGAAATATTAGTCTATTGTGATTCTTTTTGCCCTAGCACACTCATCCTTCTCATGAATAGCCAATAGTTTTGACAATTTTCAGCAGCTCCTTTTAGACAGGCCTTTAATCCTCTGCTCCTGCCTGTCTCCTTCATTACAAACACAAGTTTAGGCATGCTAGAGGAGAGGGGAATTTTTTCTGAGAAAATATTCATCCTTAAAGAAAAAACCTACGTTTCTTAAAGTGTCATTAGGATAAGGAAGCTAATATATAATTAGAAAAAAAAGGATAAACTTTCATATGTTTTTAAACAACTTTTTGCAATTTGGGAAGCTTCAGATAGGAGAGTGTTGTTTATAAAATGTAGCTTCTGTTCCATTAGAATTAGCCATTTAAAAAATATGTAGTGACAGTTCATTACCCCTCACATCCACATTTCTAAGCATTTTTGTTTGATTTCTTCTGCATCAGTTCGAGGCACCAATTGTAACATTACTATGGAATTTCCCTAGGAAATTCCACTCTTCCCCCTGTATCCGCATCCTCTCTTCTTACAGCTCTACCTTGGCTGAGTCTGCTCAAGGCCACCCTGCTCCTATTCCTTTTCTTTCCCAGAAGGAAGTGCATGTCCAAGAGCATAAGACTTGAGTGAATTACAATTTAGCATAACGTAGTGGTTGCAGAGCAGTATAAGTAGCAGGAACTGCCAGGAGCTGCCTTTTTGTTTGTGTGTGTTTGTCTCTGTCAGGTTGTGGTTCAGTAGAAAGCAAATTCTTTTTCAGGTAAAGGTAGTTGACTTCAAAACACACACAGGCACAATGATAAAAATAACAATGCAATATTTTACAAATTCTTTATAGCACTAGTCTTAAATAGCCTGTCACAAGTGGTTTCCACCTTTATTGGATTAAGATCCTATGTAAATGCAAAAAAAAATCTTCCCATGTGCCTATATATACCCATTATAATTAATTTGAATGGCAAGCACTGTAAAGGCGATGATAGTTCCCTGTTGGTTCCATCATATCTGACTGATCCTCTAAGAATATCCTCAGGTGGGTTAATAGGGCCTTGCAGCTTACAGTTCAAAATGCAGCTTGAAGGGAAGAGCAAAGATGGACTTCTTTGCCAATATCAGATATTTGCAGAAAGGGCCTTTGAGAGCTTTGTGTCGCTGGTATTTTATATGCTGTGCTTCCTGCATGTATATATGGATTGTTTGATCAGATTTAGGTCTTTCAAGCAGGCTAAGGTCTTGATACTTCTAACACAGTAACAAAGAGAGGGAAAATGTTCTTGAAGATACATTTCCCGTGCTAGTGCAGGCATAGTTACAACCATTGAACCTTTTGTAATTAAACTCTGTGACTCAGGTTTTATGCTAGGCAGGTGGAATGCTTTGTTGTGGGTTATTAAATTATAGTTCTTCTGCTCTTAGGTCTTGACCATTTTCCAAGGAGTTTTCCGACCATATGCATTGCCTGTGATAAGACAAACCTTGTCTTTGTTTGGCTTATGCATTCCTTTTTACATGACTAACAATTAAGATTATCAGAATGTCTGGCCTCTCTGAGGATGAGTGTTCTGTGTTAAACATCTGCCTCCACTTCAAAGAAGAGAATCCAACTACTGCTTCATTCAGTTCAGTTTCTTATTGGAGAGAGAAAGTAGGGCAGTGGGATAGACTATGACTTTCTGAATATTCTAAATATTTCTGAGAATTAAAAGTGCATCTTTTAGCTCCTTGCCACCAGAAGGACTGTTTAACATTTTTGCTACAGCTTATTTTAATCAACGAACAAACAGTGAGGAATAGAGTGATCCTAAGAATATGGATTTTTAATTTCGAATACAGCATAATGTGTATATTTAATTTCTAATAGAGTATAATAACATATACTTGTTGAACTTAAACAGATGGATGCCATTTAATAGCTAATATGTAATTCGGCATAAAGACAAATTTGACTTTGTTCCTTGTGCATTTAGCTATTCTGACAAGTTCTAGCTATTTTTAACCTACTGATTTTTATGAGAATACATTGTTACATTAGTATTATTTTCATTCCAAAAATCTGTTGTTTTGTTTTATACCTAGTGTGGTTTTTTTTTTCCTCCCCCATGCAAGACTTCTCAGTAGAAACTAGCCAAGATGGTTTTGGGGTTTGTGAAGGATTCTAAATTCACGTGTTTTCAGAATGTTTCGTTTATTTCTCTTAGCTTCAGACATTTCTGGAATATCACTTCAGAGTATTAAATCAGATAAATTTGAAGTAGAAACATATAAGAATTAAGGATTGATTATTTAAAATTTAATGAAGTATGAGCATGAGCCAGCAGTGTGCCCAGGTGGCCAAGAAGGCCCATGGCATCCTGGCCTGAATCAGCAGTAGTGTGGCCAGCGGGACCAGGGCAGTGACTATCCCTCTGTATTTGGCAATGGTGAGACCACATCTCAAATTCTGTGTTCAGTTCTGGGCCCCTCACGATGAGAAGGACATTGAGGGGCTGGATGTGTCCAGAGAAGGGCAGCAGAGCTGGGGAAGGGTCTGGAGCATGAGTGTGATGAGAGGGAGCTGAGGGAGCTGGAGGGGCTCAGTCTGAAGAAGAAGAGGCTCAGGGGGAACCTCATCACTCTCTACAGCTGCCTGAAAGGAAATCGTAGCCAGGTGGGGGTTGTTCTCTTTTCCCAACTAACAAGTGACAGGGCAAGAGGAAATGTCCTCTAGCCAGGCCAGGAGAGGTTTAGGTTGAATACTGGGGGGGAAAAGTTCACTGAAGGCATTGTCTAGGACTGGAACAGGCTGTTAAGGAAGTAGTGGAGCCACCATCCCTGGGGGGATGTAAAAGATTTGTAGATGTGGCACTTAAGTATGTGGTTTAGTGGTGGACTTGGAAGTGCTAGTTGGACGCTGTTGGTAAAGATCTTTTTCAACCTAAATGAATCTGTGATTATGTTGATAACAGTAGATGTCTGCAGTAGCAGAGAGAGGAGCATCAGCTGCTGGTGTTGTCTGTTATCCTGTTATGTCAGTGAGTACATGTTGTCAGTTCCTATGCAAAAGCAAAGGTGCAGAGGGACTTTGACAGGAAAACCATCAGGTCTGAGCTTTTCAGCTGGGAAGGCCAACTGTTTTTTAAGTCCATGTCTACCACAGTGTGTAAAACTTTAGCAGAAACTGCAAACTCTGCCATCAACAGTAGCTCCTTCCATGGGATATGTGCGAAGGAGTGTCTTGTATTGGAAAATTAAATAAACTTTGTTTAGGTTGAGTTTTTAAGGGACTTTTTGTACACCCCATCACCATACTGCTGCTGCCAGAGTGACTAATAGATCTGCTGACACCATCTGTCTAAGGAATCCAGAATCCCTCTTTTCAAGTCTGGTTTCATTTTCAATAGAAAAGCATTCTTTTTAAGAGGAATTATTTCTGTGTTCCTCTTTTCTGTTCTCATTCCCCTCCCAAGGATCCTCAATGGTGATTCATACTGGAATTTCCCTCAATTTCTCTTTCCTTTTGCATATCCAGTATGTTTCTCTGTTGATTCTCCAGTATTGTGTGACTTGTTGGCAAGTTTTATCACGGTATAGAAGCTGTAGGGCAATCTGGACAGATATAAAACACGAGTAGCTCATTTTGCAGTTAATTCTTTTAAAATTGTTTTGTTCTTTTGGAAACTATTTGATGTATATAGATAATGTTTGTTACAATTGAACCGATTTAATAACCACATTTAATAGCCTGTTCTGAAATACTTCTACTTAGTGGCAGAAAAACCTATTTGTGCAAAGGGCAGTTAAATTGTACTTAGAATATCCATTTTTTCTACTCTAGTTGAGTAGTATAAGGATGTAGGGGAGGAGGAAGGCACACACAGTTTGATGTGGAGTCTTCTTGTAGTAACTAGCACTGCTCAGTGGTAGTGGTTGGCAGAAGCAGCATATTGCTCTAGGCAAATTATGTTGTTAATGGGGATCATTCAGAGGGACAATTGTATACACTTTTGTTAAAATTTGTATTTCTGTAAAGATGTTCTGAAGCATGGTGGTGTTTTAGCTTCTGACTCGTTGATTCACCAATATCTATGAAGTGGAAATAATAGAAGGTTGGTCTCCAGAGCAGTAGTGATGGCTTGTGCTTGCTGAAAGTTCTAGCAAGTCAAAGCAAAAATTTGGGTTTGCAAATGAGGACCTAGTCAAGACAGGAGAATAATTCTGTCATGAGTTAATCTGAGGAGTTTTATGAAAAGAAAAACAAACGAGGAGGGAACAAAAACCCCAAAAGGCAGCAAGCTGGGTACAGATCCTAGTTGGGCCAACTGTGGGCAATGGCAGCGAGATGATGATGATGATGCTACTCTCAGGTAATGATGTAAGGTTTAATTGTTCATAATGAACAAGTTTCTTTTGTTTGGCTGATGTATGGTTTTTAATTTTATAACGTTTAACTTGGCTTAATATTAGACAATGTGAGCCTTTAAGTTAGGAAGTCAATACTGTATTTTCTCCATTGAAGAAATTGAACCTGACCCATGTAATTTAATGGTAGTGAGAAATCCCGAGTTCATCTGCTGACAAGTTCTGTGAGACTATATGGTTTTTGTTAACAAAAAAAACCCCAACTGTGTCAAGAGCTTAGTAGCACTGTGCTCAGCTCTATTCCCCAGGTATGTTCTAACCGTATGATTTTTCAGCTGCAGTTAAAGATTTTAAAATAAGCTGCTGTTTGTAACCATTGAATCTCTTCAAGGATCTCAGAGAAACAATTTCTAGTTTGGCTCTTTCTAGAGTTCCTGCACTGGTCTTTCTCTTGATGGTGCTGTAATATTCCAAAATTGCTCTCCTATCTGGAAGAATTGATAGACCTGCTATTTCTGTAGCTTGTCTTGAGAACAGTTCCTAATGTATAATGCCATCCCATCATATTTGATGGAAAGCTCAACTTAAAATGTATTTACTTGGTGGAAATCGGCCAGCCAGATTTACTGTTATAACTAAGTTATGTTTTATTTTGATAATGTTTACCTTCCATGATTTATAGAAATCTCTAAGTTGTATGGATTGCTATTTGATTCAGAGTAGTTTCTGGTGAACATGTACAGTCATATTGTCTGTAGAATTCCTTAAGTAATTTTTTTTTTGTCTCTTAGTCAAGGAGAGATACTAATTACTTCAAATTTTTAACAATCCCTGAAGTTGCTGGAATTTGCTTTTTCCTGCTTCCCCTCACATGAAATAATTCTTAAGAGTAGATTCCTTTTTCCAGGACTGAAACTTCAGTTCCTGTGGTTGTGTACTGTCTTACCTGTGTTGGAAGCAATTCACTATTAGCAATGCACTATTTAACACTACAGTTTTGTCCACCCCTGCAGCTTTTTTTTCACCAGTAGTTATTAATAGGGTTCTGTCTCAGTGGAGAGCCAGCATGCTGTAGGGTGGGTGAGAGGTATTTATAAGGAAGGGAGCCTTTTTAATGGGTGGAGGGGGGGAGGAGGTTGTACATTAGTGAAGGAAAGCAGGTAAATTGTTTCATAGAGAGGGGACTACAATGAGCAATACTAATGAGCAGGCAAGGCTTTAGGCATTTGCATTCTCAGCAGTGTTTTGTGGAGATGACCTCTTTAGCATTACTTGTCTTTCTACTTTTTGTCCCCTGCTAATTCATTCTTGTCATTGTGAGAGCTTTTAACATGAAAGCAATGATTTTTAGTAATTCCTTCTGGGCTTTATGGCACCATTAACAAGAAAATGTTGGGTTGTTTTTTTTTCCTCTTGAAGTACACCAAGGTAGGCTTTTTCAAAGTCAGGAATGATCTATACTATGGCCTGATGCTACATGTTTATATGAGTGTTCTGTTTGCTGTTAAGCATTAAAGATATTTAAACTAATATGGAAGATATTTTTGGGATTTGTTGTTTTGCTTCAGAATAGATTTTCTGTTTGAAGTTAGGTTTATATATGTGTAAGAGAGAGACTATAGTCTGTGTTGGCCCACCAAACTCCTGTGATTTCTTCTAAAAAAAAATCTAGTTAAGGAGTGTAATTAATTGAGGCCAAAGAATTGCAATTCTGTATTTTGTTTTGTTTGTTACAGGTGGAATTTCAAAGTATTATCACCTGATGGGTTGTCAAGGAAAGAGATCTCTGGCATTTAGTAAACTGAGGAATAGAAAACTGTATTTCATATTTTAGTTTGCTTGGGGCAGTGTTATTTAAAGATGGGAACAATTAGGCTACAAGAAGGATGGAATGAGTTACTTGAGATATTGTGCTGCATTCATATTTAAGGAAACACTTATTTTACAGCATACTGTTTAGTGATTTACTTGTTTGGTTTCAGTCATCATCACACAGTATTGTGTTCTTAGAGCTTGAAAACTGTATGAGCACTGAGGTAACCCATTTGATTTGGTGTGTATATGAGCATATTCTTAACAGGGGAAGAAATCTGTGGTCAAGGGATTAAAAAAACCAAACCCAGATAATACCTCTCTACACTCTTTTCTATGAAATATGTTAATATATGAAATACATTGCTTCCAGGTTTTAAAATCAGTTTTAGGGATATAGGCCCCCTAATGCCGTTGAAATACCCTGGGACTTTGCTTTGTAGAGCCTTTTTATTGCCTAAATCTGTACAATTATATCTCAGGATAGGTCTGTAAGCACATTTTATTTTTATAGAAAATAGTACTGTTAGTGTAATTACAAAGGCACAGACAATGATGACAATGAGTTTAATTGCTAAGAATGGGCTTGTATAGGGTCTGTTGCATTTTTTTGATACTAAGTGCACTTCAAGACCTGTAGAGAAGCTCAGTGTCTATAAAATATATAGAATGGCAGCTTGAATGGGTACTATCTAGTATATTTAGCTTATGCCATTAGAAGAAAAAGCTGTTACATAAATGCTATGACTTTTTTCTAGTTTCAGAATGCTCTGGTCTGTCATGTGGAAAAAAACAGTCCTTGATATTTTTTTTAAATAGTTTTTCTATACTTGATTGAAACACAGTCTTCTGTCTGCTATGCTTTTCAAAGTAACTTAGGACTTCTTGTTTGATTCAACAGTTTATCCTATGCTATCAATTTATGTCAAATTAAGATGTTCTTCCATTTGCAATGTTTTAGTAGTTAAGCATTTGTGCAGAAGTCGGTCTCTGTTCATATAAATAATACAAGGTGAAAGCTCCAGGAGCTGGGCTTTAACCTGATCCCCTGTGCCTTTCTTCATCAGTTAACAGATGACTTTCTGGAGATTTACAAGTACAAACATTGAACTCTTTTCTCTCGTAATGCTGCATGGTCAATTAAGAACTAATACAACAACTAGATGAAAAATGGGACTGTTTATGCAAGAGAGAGTCGGAGGCTTTAGTTTCATTTTTAAAGCTATTTATCCTGACTTACATTTAAGAAGCTTTCAGCTTTGGCTCAGATTAGAGTTTTCTGTCTGTTTAAACAGATTTCTGTCTTGAGTGGACTTCTATAACACTGTTGCCAATTCGTCAGCATTTATAAATTAAAAAATAACTGTTTTAAAAGTGGTATGGTGCCATGCTATTTTTGGAAAGCCCATTTAATATGCCAAATGTCTTTGCACAGTGAATAAAGCTACATAAGAAAGGAGTTGTGAAATCATAATGTTGGCTTGTAAGAACAGTTGTTCGTTTGCACTGATTATTATGACATTGTTTGATTTTTACCAATAAATAAATACTGCTGTTAAAAATACCCACAATATATCATCAGTTAAACTTTGTGAGTCTGTGTTGTCAGCTCAGCTGTTTCTACAGGGACTTTGCTTTCTAAATATTCTGAAAAGTGCTTCTTGATCCTTTTAGTTTCGGCATTGACTAAATGGCACTAAAACTGGCATGGAACCTCCTTTTGAAATGAAAACTTCTGTTTTGGTTAGATAATACGTTTTCAGATTTTGTTGTAGTTTAATTATTTGTCACAGTATTTAAATAGTGCTGTGGAGATTTTAGTATATTGGACTGCTAGTGGTTTCCATGAATGGCTTGGGTCGGAAGGGACCTTAAAAGTTTAGCTCCAACATTCCTGCCATGAGCAGGGAACCTTCCATTACACCAGGTTTTTCAGAGTCCCATCCAACCTGGCATAGGAATAGTTTGCAGGGATGGGGAGTCTGCAATGTCTCTGGCCAACCTGTTCCAGTGCCTCACCACCCTCACAGTCAAGAGTTTCTTCCCAACATTGAATCTAAACCTTCTCTCAAAATTATTCCTCTTTGTCTTATCAGTACATACCCTTACAAAAAGTCTCTCTCCATCTGTCTGGTAGACTCCCTGCAGATACTGACTGGGAAGCTACTATAAGGTCTTCCCAGAAGCTTCATTTCTCCAGGCTGAAGAGCTCTAATTCTCTCAGCTGTCCTTGGTAGGAGATTCCTTTGTTCCAGCACTGTATTCAGCTTATTGTCTCTTTCTACTCCTGTTCCAAAAGGTCCACACCTTGTGTTGGGGGCCCTAGAGTTAAATGCAGCATTCCAGATGGGATCTCATGAGAGCTGAGCAGAGGAGGAGAACCATGACTCTTGACCTGCTGGTCACACTGCTTGTGGTGCCATCTAGGTCACATTAGGCTTTCTGGGTTGCAAGCACACATTGCTGGGTCATGCTGAGGTTTTCGTCCACTAAGATCCACAAGTCTTTCTTCCCGGGGCCAGTCTGGATCAAATCTCTGCCCAGCCTATACCTGTGTAGGATGGTGCACTTGGGCTTGTTGAACTTCATGAGGTTTGCACAGACCTGCCTCTCAAACTTGTCAGGGTCCCTCTGGATGGCATCCCTTCCCTCCAGAGTGCCAACTGCACCACTCAAATTGGTGTCATCAGCAAACATGCTGAGGATGCACTGCATCCCACTGTCCGTGTCACCAACAAAGATGTTAAAACAGTGCTGGTCCCAACACCAACCCCTGAGATTGGTCACTGCTTGTCACTGAAAAGTGGTCCTGTTTATGCAGGAGAAAATCAGGTTTTATTTTAATTCTTAAAGCTATATATCCTTACTTAGAGTGTCCTGCTTTCACCTTTTGCAACTTAGGCAGTGTGGCTGGAGCTTGCTGGTCAAGACTGAAGCAAAAAAAAACTAGGGTACTTCAGTCTTCTCCATGTTTTGAGTAACCAGGTCTCCTGTATCCCTCCTGAGTGGACTCATATTTTCCCTAGTCTTTCTTTTACTGCTGATGTAATCTAAAGAGCTTTTTTGTTGCCCTGGATGTCCTTGGCCAGATTTGCTTCTGCCAGTGCTTTAGCTTTTCTAAGCATCTCCCTGGCTGTTTGGACAATATTTCTGTATTCATCCCTGGCTACCTTTCCGAGTTTCTACCCTCTATAAGCTACCTGTTTAGGTTTGTCCAGGAGCACCTTGTTCATCCATGTAGGCCTACTGGTGTCCTTCCCTGACTTTCTCTTTGTCTCTTCCAGGCTCAAGAACAATCTTTGAATATCATCTAGGTCTTTTGGGTCTTTCTTCCCACCAGGGCTCTATCCCTGTTGCTCTACTAAGGTGATCCTTGAAGAGAAGACAGTCTGCTCTGCTGAAGTGCAGGGTAGTGAGCTTGGTTGTCACCCTCCTTGTTGCCCCAAGGATCTGAAATCCCACTATTTCATGGTCACTACAGCCCAGGCTGCCATTCAGCTGCTTCTTGGTGAGAACAATGTTCAGCACAGCACCTCTCATGGGCACCTCAATCACTTGGAGAAGGAAATTGTCATCCACACATTCCAGGAACCCCCTGGACTGCTCCTCAAACAGATTTCAGGTGGTTGAAGTTCCCCATAAGAGACTTCTTGTCTGTCTCTTTTCTAGAGTTGAAGTAAACACCCAGGTTAGAGTTAGGATCTAGAAAGGACTTAGACAGTGTTTCACTTCAGATATCTAAAACTGCTGTTCTGAAACCTCCACCATCTATTCCCCAATCACAGGAAAGCCTAAATGCTGCCAGACAAATTCCTCCTTCCAATCCCTAACTTTCTGTGCCCTTCTCCATGTCTACTACTCTCCCTATGGTTTTGAAGGTGTTCTGCCCAATATGTTGTGTAACTGTCTGTCTCAGACCTACCAGACTTGGTTTCATAAAGGAGTCATAACTGCTTTCTCCTAAAATTGGTGTTTTAACAGCTTTATGTAAAATTGATCAATAGCTCTTGGAGCGGAAACTTCTCTATTTGCCTGGACTTCTGTAATTGCTGAATCAAATGACCCCTCATCAACTTTCTCAAATTCTTCACAGAAATAAGTATTCTTGTCTGGTTTTGAAAGAAGGGCTGTAAACACCCTGAAGACACCTGAAGTGTGTGAACTGCTCTTTGCAGATGGAAGGAAGGGACTAGTTTACCATTGCTGAAGTGGGAAGGCATGAAGAAATGAGGTCTTTGATTTTTGTCTTGGTTAGGCATTTTCACACCCAGTGTGCTAATTCTGCATAATTTTCTGCTTAGAATGTAAATATTATTTAATATTGAGTAATTTTTTCTTTCCTCTGCATTCTGTTGGGACTATGTCTATCTTATATAAACAAATAGAGATTTTCTATGTATAGTATTTTTTTAAAATATGATCAAAACCAAGTAGTTGGTGTTTATATATAGTAGTTTCACTTAGGGAATATCATGGGGACATGGAGTGGCTTCTCATCACATCACTCTTGAAGTGAAAGAAGAACATGTGGTTGAGTGGGACACAATCTGTTCTGAGAGCTTTGAGCTCTCCTCGAAGCCCAGTGATAAAACATGAGATTTAGGCTGAAGTATTCTAGAGACCATTTTCTTGCTGCCTTCTATTTCTTATTAATGTTTTTTTATTAGATTATAATTTTTGCAGTTGATGGATTAACTCAATTGCTCTTTTGATAGTAATGTTAGTGATGATAGCACAGTCTGTTTGCAGGCTGATGCAAATAAAGATTTCCAGGTCTATCCCCAGTGTCTGCTTCCTAACAGTGAGCTGCTTTCCATGATCCTTCTGAAAAACGACAAAGTGTTGAATCTGCCCAGTTTGTCTTGAATACTCATAATTCAATTCTGTTTTATAGTCCTGCAGCTACTCCAATGTGTTGTTCCTAATGCAGATGTGCCAGTTCATAAATACCTGCAGCAATCACAAAATTATAGAACAAATTAACAGTAGAATTCGTGCGTAACATGGAGAGGACTGACAATTTGCAGTGCAATCTCTCAAAAAAAGACTCATTAATTTTTAATAGTCCATTTTTTTAGCACTGCTTAGCTTTAATTCTTAATCAAAACACTGGGCAAGAATTTCCTGTTTATTTAAAGAAAGAATTTAAGGGAAGGGCCGATTAATTGTCATTAAAAATTCATTTGAACTGATATATGTACCATAATGCCTACTAATTAGTCTTATAATGGTATATTAGAAAATGAAAAGATTGATATTAGGGCTTTACCTGTAGAGGAGGAACAACTGATGCCCGTTAATCAATTTAAACCTCTAACCATGTGGTTAATTCTCAATCTTTGCAGAGAATAGTAGTGAGCAGCTGTGAGCCTCAAGGCCTAGTGGTTCTGTCTAATTAGTCCCACTGAAGGCTTTCAGCTTGTTCAGGAAGCCTTAATTTAGGGTTTTGTTTCAAATAGCTCTTTACATAAAGTGGAAAAGTCTGTATATTGGTTACCTTTTAGCATTTAAAAACCATGCTGTATTTACAGTCATGATGCAAAAAAACCCTAGTGGAGCCTTGAAAACACTATTGTAAAAAAAAAAAACCCAAACCAACAAAAACAAACCATGCTTAAAACCTTGGATAGTGCTTTGCAAGGATGAAAACAAACAAAATCTCTAGTTCCTTATCCCTACTCATGTTTGGTGGTCTGCCTGTGCTAACAGAAATGGATGTATTGAACAGTGGATGTTTGTAGTGAGATTTATACATAATTCTGGCAGTAAAGGTCCCAGCTGACTTCCACCTCTCAGGGGGTATTGAGCAACTTCTTCATGGAATAACCATGGGAGGAATGAGAGAGGGAGGTGTGAGGCATGGAGGTGGTAATTAAACGTAGTCCACTTTGCACCTTCCTCTCTAGTTTAAATTAAAACTTGATGAACAGCTAGTTTCCCACCATAATAGAAGTATTACTGTAATCCTGAGCAGTACAAGCTAAAATAGTTCTACAGGAGATGAAATTAGTTTCTTTAAATGAATACAAGTTGCTTTTTTATTCAGCATTTCTACATCCCTGTAAAATACAGCTTAATTTGTTGGAAGGGAAGGTCTAATAATATAATCATACCTTTGAGACTTACAGACTGGAGACTAATAGCTTTCCTCAGCTGATGGAGCATGCTTAGTTGAATTCTCCAAATTTGGCTGTCCATTTTATAGGTATGATGCCTAAAAATCAGAGAAAAAAACCCTTCCAAAAAAAGTTTATAAAAGTAAAAGGTGCAGTTCTTTAATGGAAGTTTCCAGATCCAAAGAAAAGAGAAATAGCCCTTATCACACTGGATTTAGAATATTCAATTCTACCACCCCTCAACATACCCAGGCAGAGTTTGTCTCATCCCTGTGCCCCTTCCCTGGCTCTGCCCCCTTGAAGCTTTTCCAGGTTCTCTGGGCCTCTATTTTATCTTGCTACCCATGATATCTCCAAAAGAATGTTAAATACAACTTCATAATTCATGAGAAAAGGCCTGACAAGTAACCATACATTCAAGCTAAAATCCCAGAAAAGTGAGAGAAAAAGTTCAAGGTATCAGGTACTTGCTGCTGTTTTTCCCTGTTTCTCTCTGTGCAGGGGTATCTTACCTTGTGAAACAAAGCTCGTGCAGGGAAGTAATCTCTTTTATTATAGCTACTGATAAAGTTGGGGGGGAAGGAAAAGATAGAGGAATATGTGTACCCAGAAATATTACCCAAGGTTTATTAATTCCTGGCAGTAAACTATATTTCTTTTCTGCTCCTTGACCCCTGTCACAGAGATTTCTGCTAGAAGTAATAATAAAGATTCCTTTCCCTTGTTCCCAAACAGTTAATTTTGAAAGCTTCATCATGATTTGCATTTCTCTGTGTAAAACACACAAACCTCTGCCTGCTTGCTCACAGTGTTGTTGTATTATGCATTATAATCTTTTCAAAGCATACAGCTCTGTTCTTCTCATTTTCTCTTGCTGGGTTTTTTTTTTTTTTCTTTGTTTCTTGCACTGCTCTAAAAAGTTCTTAAGGTCTGTGTCTGTTCCCTTGTTTGATTTTTATATTCACCTCTGCTTTTGACTCTGCCTCATGGTTGTGCAGCACTGTGTCTTTCTCTTGCCTCTCTCTTCTTTTTTCCATTTTTGACCTCTGTATATTGATTTCTGTTTCTCTCTCAGCACACATCCTTTTGCCAAAATCCCTTATAATAGTAATTCAAAAGCTAGTTGTTAGTTATTAAAAATAATTATAAATTAATTAAAATAGTGAAAACTAGACCCCTGACTTCTCTTGATCAAATTATTGAATTTTTAACTTTTTCTCATACTGTTAATAGTGTTCTTTATTTCCTTAAGTCTTATCATCAGCAAACATAAGCTACTACCATTCTTGAACTTTTCTTTCCATTATAAGCTTCAATAGGCAGTCAACAGCATTTTTTCTTATCTGTAAAGTTCTCACACTTAGCATGCAATGTAAGGTATAAACATTGTCTTTGTTAATGTGCTGGATATGTCAGAATTTGCTTTTAAAGTTGAGAATTGACTGAGGTGAGCTGCATTCCTTTAGGGATTTGTTACTAATCCTTTAAAAGGCTATTTCAAATATTTTGCTTTCTTAAAAGTATAAATGACTTCAGACAATTATCCTTAAAGTTGTGGTTCAGTACTTTGTCTCGAAGAAGTTAGTAAGTTGCTGAAAACTGGTGTTAATTTAAATATCTTCCTTGAGTGTGCCTATCATGTAGGACATCTCAAAAGCTTTGTTTTGCATGTTTTAATACATTTTAGTCTGCTGAACACTTTGGCTATTAGCCACAGTTTGTCTGAAGAATTTAGTATGAATACTCAGGAAAGTAGTCTGTTAACATTTCTTTTTACCACTTTTATCAGTAATGGATTGATAAAGTATGAGTTTTCTCCTGTTAGTTCTTTGTATAGAGATGCTAAATACTACTTTAGTTCTTTGAGCTTTTTCTTTATTCACAGATGGAGTTGTGCTATAAAATGAGACAAAAACAACTAAAAGACACGTTCCTGATTGCATTATACGTGTGTGTAGCCATGTATGTAATGTCAAATCTTCCGTCAAGAAGCCATGTTGTTGAGAAAATCGAGAGGATAGCTCAGCAATCTTTCAGAGACTGCAAAATACTTTTCTCAGTTCCATTTATACCCATATGTTTCGTTTGGCTGTGTCAAACTGGTAGCTGGGGGTGTGCCTCTCATCGCAGGTACCATGGTCTGCTTTTCCCTTGAGGCTCTTCCTATGGATAACATTGTTTGTTGGCTAAAAGAGCTGTGAGATCATGGAGAAACTTCAGTGAGCTGCTTGTTTGTGCTTCTCCACTGTGGAAAAGGGTGATGTTTCCTACTACAGTCACTTCAAAGTAGCTCTTACATTGAGCCAGTTTTTCTTCTATGCGTGTCTTACTTCAGTTTTGAGAGAACTGAGAAATTCTGCAGTGTGCATTAGTAGAGGAGGAGTATTTGGAGCTGAGCAATTCCCTGCATGGCTTTGTTTCTTGGCAACTCCCAGAGGGCCCTCCTCGTAACATGATTCAGGGCTCAAAGTATGAGAACTCTGCGTGCAAAAGTGTAGGTGATGAAGATGACTTAAGGTGTATGTAGGAGTAAATACACAAGTCTGATGACTGGAACTTCTCTAAGCCTTGTTTTTACCCACTGAATGATATCAAAGTCTTCACTGTGATGTGAATACATCACAGGCTGTGGTATCATTTTCACTACAACTGGGACTAAAACCCAGTTGGGAAGGTATGAGAGTGTCAGAGATCTTAAGGATATCCTGGTATGTGGCTTTCTATTTGTTTCATCTGCACTTGGATTCATTGTTAGCAGTGTGGATTTATGCTTCATGCAAAGGTGCAAGCAGAAACAGTTGTCCAAGAATTTGGCACGTGGAAGATCTCTGATTTTCAGTGTGAGTTTGGAACTAAGAAACCTTTGAAGTAAAAAAATCAAATCCCCTTGTCCTTGGAACTAAGTGTGAGGCTATACCTCAAATCCTGTGTTCACTTCTGGACTTCTCACTCAAAGAAAGACATTGAGGGGCTGGAGAGTGTTCAAGGAAGGGCAGTGGACCACAAGGGAAGGGTCTGGAGCACAAGTCTGAGGAACAGCTGAGGGAGCTGGGGATATTTAGCCTGGAGAAAAGGAGGCTCATGGGAGAGACCTTACTGTTCTCTACAACTGCCTTGGAATGAGGGTGTAGCCAGATGGGGATCATCTTTTCCCAGGTAACAAGTGACAACAAGAGGACGTGGCCTCAAGCTGTGCCAGGGGAGGTTCAGGCTGGACATGAGGAGGAATTTCTTCACTGAAGGGGTTGCTAAATACTGGAACAGGCTGCCTAGGGAGGTGGTAGAGTCACCAGCCCTGGAGGTGTTCAAGAAATGACAGGACGTGGCCACTTAGTGCCCTCGTGCAGTCGATAAGGTGGTGATCAGCCAAGGGCTGGACTTGATGAGCTCAGCGGTCTTTTCCAACCTAAATGACTCTGTGACTTCCTAGCCTGTTGAGGGACAAGGAATTCAAACTCAGTGAAAGAGAAAACATTACAGTGTTTCTCAGAAAAAGATTATTTTCGTGGCATTGAAACGTAGAAGTTTATTTTAGGTGAAAGTTTGCTGTTTTGACATATCCATTATATTGGTGAAAAGTGGTTATAGAAAATAACCTCAGTCATTATGCAGTGACTATCATCTTGATTGTTATGCAGAGTAACTCAGTAGAAAATATTTATTACTTTCCTCTGAAAGAATGGATTCTTTTATGCTTTTTATGCTCATTTACTTAGCTTTATATTTGAAAAAAGTATGTTTTCAAAAACAGCTTTTAAGGAAGGGATTATTTGCTTTTACGTTTGTAAACTATTATGAAATATTTTGATTGATACTGATCTGTACATTTTATGTAACTGTAAACAACTAATTGATATTTTTTTTAAATTTAGATTTAAATTTCCATTTTTTCTTACACAACTAAAACACACCAGTATTGTTACTGCAGTAACCACTTGCAATTGAAATTGCTTGGCCTTTTTGTAATTGTCCAAACTTAATGTTGTAAAAGAAGTCAAATGTATTTAAATGGAGTGAAAGAGCTGTTTTGCTCCAAATTTTTAGTAGATTAAAATAATAAGAATAAGGAAACTCAGCTACTTAATAGTGTTTCTTTTTATTTCATTGTTTAAAATTTCTAAATTATGAGCACTGAATAAATTCAAACTGATTTCTGGCCTGACATACCTCTCCTTTAAATACCTAATGTTTGGGTTCAGGAGGGCAGTTTTGATGTTTCCTTCATTCTTGCATCAGAAACAGTTACAGTCATCTTAAAGTAGGATTTTGGACGGTATTTTGAATCCTCATATATCTCTTTAAATCCATTTTGGGAACAAAAGAAAATGGCAATACCAGTTGTATGAGATGTATCAAAACTGGCACAGGCACAACATGGGAATGTTATTTACTGTGGTGTTAAAAGACTGGGCTTGTGTTGTCTCAGAGTTGAGGAGTGTTGCCTGATACAGCTGAGAAGAGAAAACCTGTGGCCCTACTGAGAATTGCTCTTCCTCTGGCTCCCCAGTAGTCCTGTGGAAATGAGGATCCCTTTTCCCTTCTCTCAGACACTTGAACATTTGAACGTGCAGTTATCAATACCAGGTTCGATCTCATACTGAATCTGGAACTAGAAATTAGATAGAAATTGGCATTCCAAGGCATGGTAGGAGGTGACTTTGAAAAGTGTGGAAGAATGTGGGGGCACCCCTTCTATCTTTTTGTAAAGAGAATGTGTTATGTTTCTTTTTGTGACTACATGATCATAAAAAAGAATAACCCAGAAAGCATGTATATCTTTAGATCTTTTTTTATGAGTGTGATCATCCAAAAGGATGTTTTGTGTTTTATTTGTTTGTCCATATAGAATAACCTTTGGAATAAAATAGCCTAGTGTGCTATAATCACACCACAAATTGATGAAATCTTTGACACGGATTACGGAAAAGTCTATAGGTGAAGTAAAATTTTTCTGCATCAGTATGCCTGACATTAGATTTATCGATATATAATACATATAAATGTTTTACATATAAATATATTAATGTAATAATAGTTTATGTAATGTATCTACATAATTTTGAGTTCTAGGCACTGTCAGTAAATTGGAAATTCATTTGGTTCCTTCAGTGCAGCTAAGTGTTTTCCTGTGGTTTTGGTGCAGTCCCATTGTTTTTCTCCAAGTTTTAGTTTCCTGTCCCAAATGGCAAACCAGTGGTTCACAGCCAATGAAATACTCTTCCTGTCTGGTATAAAACATGATGGAGGACAGGAACTGAAGATAAAGGAGAGCCTGTCTCTTTGTTTCTTAATCCTCCCTCTCTCCCTGCTCAATAGAAAGCCAAGCTCTGGAAATGGCAATTCTTATGTGACTCACACCAGCCTTGCAATGCAAGCAATGCAGCTTTTGCATTGACTCTGTCTTTTCTTCTCAAGCTGCTGACAACACATCAGAGCTGTCATGCTTTCCTTTGTAGGGAATAAGATCTGCCAGGGAAGAAGGATAGAGCAGCAGTCATTGCTCTGAGCTCTCGGATCTTCCCACCGTGTCTCAACTCCACTGTTTAACCAGTGGTCATTTGCAGTATCTTTTCAACTCTTTTGTCCACAGAATTATCCAATCATCATCATATCCTGTCTCTTTAATGTAGTTCAAGCATCTTTTTCTCGAGTAGTCTTCCAGTCGCTCTTTATTTCAGCTCTGCTTAGTATTTTTAGCGCTTCTGTGATCCTTTGCCACTTCTTTCCCCCTACACTCTGGGCAGCCATTCCAGGGTGCTGTGCAGCTCACAGTGTCTCTGTGTTCCTGCTGTACCAGTCTGACACCCCTCCTCCACTCCTGTAGTTTGGTGTGGTCACTGCCAGCTTGTCACATCCAAATCTCCGGAGGTGGCCTTGCCTTCACGTACGGCTCAGCCGTTCCCAGTCTTGTGGTGCACTTCTCAGTGTCATCCCAGTGTGGAAAATAACTCCCAGTGCTACTGCAGCCATTTCAAAGACAAAATGAGTAATGGAGTAGGCTTTATTACCTTTGTGTTTTTGTTTTTGAATATAGTATGGTTGCTCACTGGGTCATAGTTGATTTTGCATTATTAACAAAATTACAGTACTACTTTCATTAATGTTGTCCTTAAGGGAAAATAGTATTCCCAACTTACCAGTTTAATGTGGGATACTGTTGTTTTTATTGACTGAGTTTTGGTTTCAAAATCAGTGTTCTAGAACTGCTATCTCGGCCTATTCCAGTATCCACCAAAGTCAGATGAGAGAAATACCTTACCACAAAGCAGAACTGAGGGAAAGAATAAATAAAACTGACCTGTTTCTTACACTGGGAACATTAACTACTGCCTGAGGTTCTATGTAAATGTCAGCCTCTTACAGAGTGCAATATAAATATTATTATTTTAAATTTATACTCTAGCTAATTTAATGAATAACCAGGTCAGGACTTATTTATGCTAACTGCTGGACAAACCAGTAGCATGCGTTCATGTAACAGAGTTTGACTGCAGAGCTACATCTCTTGAAAATAAATGGTTCATTCAAGAGCAATTTCAAAGAGTTTATTTAATTTTGGATTAAGAAACTAAAGCATAACTCTTACTGTTACCACTTTGAAATCCTTTTAAAAAAGTTATTATTTCAGAGAGGTTGAATCTTTCAGCATCTCTTGGGAAATACTGTCTTTGGGTATTGAAACAGAAACTCAGGGTTAATATCTGTGCAATGTGGTATCTGACTTCTTTTCCTTTTCTTTTTCCCATTACCGTCAGGCAGAGTACTTAAATAACTGTATGATAGTATACATCTTTCTAGAAGACTCTTTGTCTAGAAATGTATGACTTCTTCTGACGTAATCATACACATCCAGAATTACCGCAGAATAAGGAACAGAAACTACCATTTACACCGATGTGATCTATAACCATGGGTGGTGGGGGTTTTAATTATTTTTTTCCATGTTTATTTAGCTTATTGCCAGTACTCTAGCTAACTCCTGTTCAGTTGACCAGGTCATGAATATTGTGTAAATTAAATGTCTTTAGCTTCCAGTGTTTGGGTTAAATCTCTCAGTGTAAGAGCCAGGCACAAGATCAGTCTGGATTTGAGGCATTTTTAGTACAGCTCCCATTTAATCTCTTATTTCAAAGAGACAGACAGACAGGGCTTAAAACTCCAGGCGCTCTGTCATTATTCTGGGGTTTTTTCCAGCCATAAGTGTACAGTAAATTATTGGTTTCTGACATCTCCTGATAATGTGGTAGCTATGACAGAAATGTAGTTGTAATTCATGGTGTCTTAACCTTGAAGTGTTTTTTGTTGCTGTCTTTTTAAGTGAGAAAAATGTTTTGTGGGTGTCTACAGATTTATTTTAAAAGCCATGGCCCACAGTCTTTGTATTTAAAGTTCAACTTGCTCTACCCAATAATCTCTCTTAGAAGAAGAAATAATTAAAAACATCATCTACTAATAAGTTCATCTCTCATTAGGAATTGCAATTAAAGGAGGGAAACAAACTATTCCTTGATGTGATGATGTAAACTGAAGTAAGAACAACTTCTTATTCAGTGATTTCATAGTGGGAGAGGTCAGTTAGTGTTCAGGGGGTTTGTTTTCAGCTACATCTTGCTCACCTGCTTCCCATTTGTGCTTGGAAAAGAAATGGAGCCTTTACTCTTCATGGGGAACACATAGAGAAATTATAGGTTCTCCTGATCCAAAGTGAGAGCCTTGCTTGCCACATTTTATGGTATCTCTTGAAAAGAACTGGACCTACTCCCAGATCGGTATTTGGAACCATTAAACATTTCTTGAAATTCATTTCAATAAACCTGTAGTCCTGTGTGAGTATTAATCAACTGATGTGACAGTGCTGATATGTTCCAACTATGCATTTTTCTCCTCAGTGTACAAACACTTGCAGGTGAACATTTGTGTTCATAAATCTGCATCCTTTTAAAGGAGTTATGGAAACATCCACAGTTATGACTGTGCAAATCAATGGCTGGATTTAGGTAAAAAGTGTATTTTTACATTTTTCTAGGATATATTCAATGCTCGGTTGTTAGAGAGGAACTGCTGTTGTAAATAAAACTCTTTGTCAAACACCTACTTCCTGAGTACAGAAATATCAGTTAAATGGAGATTCAACTCTGGTTTTAAGTCAAAGTATAATTAAGCAATGAAATTTCTGTTCTGACACAGTTGACTACTCTGGGAAGATCCAAATAGGGACAGCATTACTGTCTTAATTTACTTCATGTTTTTAATTTTGAAGAGAAGACTGCAACATCTGTAAAGGAAATGTCAAAATAGTTGCGTTTTAATGTGCAGTATTCTTGTGGGTTATAAAGCTCATGAAATCAGATGTTTTATTGAAGCTGCACAAGGGTAGTGTACAATGCCTAGGAATATTAAAAAACTGGAGAAGTGGATGAATGGGACAAAATCTCTTTGGATCTTCCTTGTTCTGTTGTTTTTCCTTGAGAATTATTTATTGTCTGTGCAACCAGGCAAACCCAGTAGGTTAGTTTAGCTGCAGGTATTGGGCCACTTTCAGAAAAATAACTTTGATTTCTCCTTTAGTTATTTTTCCCCTCTGGTAGGATATGATACTATTTTGTAGTGTGTGCTTGAAATAGTATTCAAAGTTTGCTTGCCTCTGAAGTTGATATGATTTGTGTCTTCCACATTCAAAAGGCATGAACTCAAATTAGAATTTAAAACAAGCAAAAAGGTGAGCAAATCTTATGGGGGGGAAAAAAAAAGATGAAATTAGTTTGACTTCAAGCAGCACCAAGAATACAAAATCCAAGAGGATGGTAAAAAAAGGAAAAGGTTGCAATCTGCATGTCAAAGGAATAAAATTGCAAGAAATGTGTGGAGAGATCTGAATTACAGGGCAGTGGAAGCCAGGAAGAACGAGGTATTTACGTTTTAGGGTGTGTTTAACATGAGGATTAGAGAGAGATTTCTAACCACTAAACCAAGAGAGTTGTGGAACATCTTTCTAGTCAACATCCACAAACCCAAAAATATTTTCCTCCACTTTGTGAAAAGCTTCTGAAAGCGGTTGAGCTAGTAGTGGAAACACCAGGAAATTGGGAAAGCTGTGTTCTACTGCAGTAAGAGCGTTTGCAGGGATCACCTAACACTGCTTTTAAAGCTGTAGTTTTTGTTCGATAGTATTTTACTAATAACTTTGATAGCAATTAGGCCAGTTACTCAGATCTTACATATCCTTTCAATGATAAGAGGAGGGAGAAAAAAAAGGTGGGATCTTGGGCTCTGAAAATCAGCGTTAAATGCCGTATTTGTGAAATGGAAAAGAAATGGGGCCAAGAGTGTACTGGTTCTTTGGAATTTGGCTGAAGCCACAGTATGTCATGCAATATTTCATAAGCATCATGATGAATTACTACTTAAATATATGGATCTTGAGAAATGAGGTTTTCCACGTATATCTGAGCTCAGGTTAAGATTGACTGTAGATATGGTTTTGATTTTTAACTGCCTTAGGCTGCATGGGTCAAATTTGAGGCAGTTTGTTCCAATAGCACATAACCTTTTTGTTTTCCCCCTAAAGAAGAAAATATTTGTACACAAGGGTTTGTACCCTTGGTATCAGTAGCTTTCCTATTTAAACACGTTCCCTACTGTTTTTCAATAAGTTATGTTTGTATATGCTACCAAGGAGAAGTTTTAAGGTGTGAATAAAAGCGAGTCTTGCCTCTAAGAGTTTGCTGTTCATCTAGGGCGAGTGTTCTTTGAACCTTCACATCTGTTTGTGTCAGTGTCTGAATTCTTGTAAAAATTCTTGTGGCACAGTCCAAGAAACTGGAAACATGATTTGATATAATTGTTCTTTTAAGTAGCAGCATGAAATAATTGGTATGGAATACTTGAATTGCTGGCATCCTATTGACTTTTGGTGAAAGATTTGAATTATAGTAAAAGCAGAGAACACAAGCTGGTTACTTCCTATATCTGAGTGCTGTCATCTTTTGGGGAAAGAAGAAGCAGCTCTGTTTTATATTTAATGGCAGATCCAGCATGTAATAGGTGTTCTGCTTCTATTTTTTTATCACATATCCTCTTGGGAAGGATTTCTTGACAGGAAAATTACAGGATTGGTGCCCACTGTAAGATTTATGTTGATAATTGAAGCTGCTTCTTCTCAATAAAATGTAAATGCAGTTTAAGTAACCAGCTAAAAGAGAAGAAAGATTTTTAAAAAAGACAAAGTGTAGATATGTAGAAGATGATAACTTGACTGTCAAGGCCATTATACTCTTCAGGCAGTTGTCTCTAAATCTGTGATTTGTGCTTACTATGTGCCAGTCAACTAATTGTGCAACTTTTGTCCCTTTCTGCTTTAAGCAGTTTTATGAAACTTTCTAGAGAAATGTTACTTTATAAAATGGTAGGATTAAAAAATATTAGTGGACGTTGCTGTTACTAATCTCTTCCAAAGTTACCCAGGAAAGATAAAATGTATAGGAGCATTCCTGGATGATTCTGAAGGAAATTTTGCCGACCTCAGGGTTTGGAGTCTCAGCTTTCAAGAAGGTTTAGAGGTCAATCTTTATGCTTTCACTCTGTACAGTACTTGAAGCTAGTGTACAGACACTTAAATGTCAGTGTGGAAAGTGTACATAGAATATATCTCAAAACGGTATTTCATTTATTTGTGGTCTGGGTCAAGCTGACAGAAACAGTAGGAGGCTTGTACTTTGCTGTGTGTGCTGGTTGGCCAGCATTGTCTATGAAAATGCAAACACTATACATACTAGCATATGTGAAAACTCTGGGATTTAAAACAATTCTTAACTGCCTTTCAACTTCTTATATTGAAATTGGCTTTTTATATTTCCAGTGTGACTTAGAGGAACTGATTATAGCTCTGTCATCCTTTACTTGTACGTAGAAAATGAGTAAAAATATAAACAAAATAAGCTTTTTAATCCCTGTCTAGGCATTTTTACCTTGGAAAGTGAGATCTAAAATTGCTCAGCCCAGTTGTGAGGGCAAAAGTATTGAATGTGAAGGGCTTTTCACAAAGGCTGAGGATAAGTAAACATAAATGCAGTTTGCAGTGGCTGTGACGTGTTTTCTGGGCACACAGAAAATATATTGGAGGCTTTTTTGGCTGCTGCAGTGCTGGTAGGCATAAATTCCTTGTATTTTCTCCTTTCACTGCACTTGGCCTGTGCCCTACCTCTTGGAGGTGCAGCTCAAACTCTGGCTTTAGAATCAAGTGGAGGGTTGGGTTGTTCAGTGATGTGTAGCTGGCAAAAGGGTTCAGAAGCTTCCTGTCTTCTGTTCCATCTACATAGTCCTTAATTTTCATGTCTCAGGAGTGTTGCAGATAAAAGTAAATGTGAAATATAATTACTTGTTTGCTTTAGGCACCACAAAATTTTTCAATACGGTGAATATCCAAACAGAAATCATCAAGTTAGATAGATAATGAATTCTTTTTTATAGTTTTGTCATATAGTCCTAAATACAATACTGCTTATGTTTTCTGAAGATTAGGTTTATTGCTGTTTAAGTTATTTTGTATTTTTAATGAACAATAATGTTTGTGTAATACTATCTTACTGCATAAAAAATTCAAAAATCTCAGTGTAGTCAAGCGAGGGATTTGTAACTGTGTGCTTAGTACTAGCTGATTAGTGTCACATTTAATTTGCATTGATTATCTTGAGGTGAAAAAAATGTGAAATAAAATGAAACTTGCACATTTTGGAATATTTTTGTTTGGCGTATATAAATAGATACATATTACGTGCACATATTTAGCATATATTGAAAACAGAAGTCCCTGGGACTCTTTTCCCTGTTTCCATATCAATTTATGGTCTATTAACCTGCAGTGAGTAGATCTTGTGTTTCTTTCTGGTGCTTCACAGCTGTTCAAACCTCATGTTATTAATGTTAATAAAGAATCTTGGCATCAAATATTTTAATAATCAGGATTTAGTGACCCGAGAGACTTAATTTATCCATAGCAAAGTTGTGCTTCAAGAAAGAGAGAAATAAGGAAAACAGTAATTTGAATTTGAGTCAACAGTTTAAAACTCTGAAATTTTGATACCTCGATATTCCCAATTTGAAATTCTAGGGCACTGAATTGGTTGTCACTGTGGTATATATCTATCCAGATGATTATAGAGTTTTTTTGTGCCAGTTATCAGCTTGCAGTTTGAATTAGTTAGAATTGAAATAGAATGCTTTTCCAGAAGAGTATCTTGTTTGCTTGTAACTTTTCTTTTATCCTGAATGCTCTTGTCTCATGTTGTATCAGTTTTCTAGATTGGAGTTGGTGTAATTTTTAGACTTAAAAGAATTTCTCTGGTTTTCCCTGGTGCAAAAGCATAAGAAGCACTCAGGTACTCCACGCGTTTGTACCTCTGTGGTACTGCTTACCAAGGCATTAAAACTGACCACAGTCAAAGTAAAATACAGCAACTTTGCGGGTGCTGGAAATGGTAGAGTTACTGTGCAGACATTGCATGAATTAATGGACTTTCCAAAAGGTTGAATGAGGTTGACTATGACTTTGGGTTATGGATTAGAGCAGTACCGGTTTTGCTGGTTGAGATAGTCTAAATCTATAGAGTCTCTGTAGGACTAGTTTGTCATGATTGTACATATGCATGTGTGTGTAAAGCTGTATGCATGAATAGGACAATATATAAACTGGTATGATTTAGGAATATGGCAGTTTAGTTCACAAATATAGGGCCCCTGTTGAGAAAATGCTTTCAAACATATTCACCTGGGAGAACCTCGCACACAATGGAGTGCATTAAGTTTTTCTTTTGTTCACTCCAAGATGTTAATACCTGTTCTTAATAAATGCTGCTCTAGGAGCTAATGGTTAAGTAGTTGCTTTGTGAAAGACCGTGACCGTACCTGGCAATAATTTCCTAAGAAAGCCTTACATTTTTGTCATGGCAGGTTCCCGTCTTCGGCAAGAAGATTTCCCACCTCGGATTGTCGAACACCCTTCTGATCTAATTGTTTCCAAAGGAGAACCAGCGACTTTAAACTGTAAAGCAGAAGGAAGGCCGACCCCCACCATCGAGTGGTACAAAGGGGGGGAAAGAGTGGAAACGGACAAGGATGATCCGCGCTCCCACCGCATGCTGCTGCCCAGCGGGTCTTTGTTTTTCTTACGCATCGTCCACGGGCGCAAGAGTAGGCCAGATGAAGGGGTCTACGTGTGTGTGGCAAGGAATTACCTTGGGGAAGCCGTAAGTCATAACGCATCGCTGGAGGTGGCAAGTAAGTGGTTTTTTTTCCCCACCCTCACCCCCCCACATGCTCTTTGTTAACAGCCGCTTGCTTTGATGTTATTTAAAGATGAAAATAAGTGTGAGCTGCCTCTGAGGCAGTGATTTAAAAGCAATGAAGGAATTAAATGGCTTATTATTGTCTATACAGGGATGGGAAAATAGAAGAAGAATCAGAAGAGGTATCATATCACTGTAGAAGTTCAGATATTTGTGAACTCTCCCTGCTTTTATGCTTCCATGCAATTGTGATTGCTTAATGTTTGTTAGATTTTGTACACTTAATTTCAATTTCTAGGTGTTTTTTCCTCTCTGGATAACCATGCAAACTGTAATGTGTAATAGGAGGGAGGATAGCGAGGATTTTATCTAAAAGGGTGTGTTTGGAAGTGTTCTTGCACAAATAAACACTAGAAAGAAGAAAGAAATTAAATTTGTGTTTTTAAATCTGTCATTCTCTAAAAGAACTGACCCACAAATTATCTCTCTACTTTTAAGTATTTGGCCAACGGAAGGAGCAGTCAAGTATCTTCACATCACTTTGTAATGCTTATCTCTTCCTGTATACCCTTTAAACTCTACTTTTTTAAGAGGAAGAAAGTGTGCATTAGAGTGTTTTAAACATTCATCTGAAGGGCCAAGTGTAGGTCAAAAATACCAGTTTTGGGGTACTAATGTATGAGAGGAAACCATGCAACTCAAAAGTTAGGTATCTATTTTGAAGTTGCTTTTATAGGCTTCCTTTATAATGTGTGGCAATTCATCTGGTGTCATGTTGAAGAGCTAGTACGGAACTGAGTGAGTCACTCTCTGACTGATCTCTGTTGACTAAATGATTCATGTTGTTAACTAGCTCTGATGAGGCTCCTATCTTTTAGATAAGTTAAATGCCACTGTTGGTAAATAACTTTAGAAGGGCTAGATTTTCATAATTCTCATCTAAGGCAAAGGAAATAGTCTATAAATTTGTGCATTTGCTTGAGCCCTTTGCTTAGTATTGTTCACATTCAATACTGCTCTCAAGGTCTTTAATAATTGTACCACAAGGATCTCAAGCTTCACATATAATAGAGTAGCTATACATGGTTAAGATCTGTGATCATGCTGTTTCCTTATTAATCGCTTCTAGTGATAAAAATAATCAGTGTCTGGATAGCTGGAAATATGCTTATCCAGTAAATGTGTAACCTGTTTAAATCCTCTTGTTGATACTCTCAAACATTATATCTGGTATCTTGAAGGTATAATTTTAAGTGGGCACTAATGTTTATGAGACTTTGATTTTTATCTGATTGCTGTTGTTTCCTTTATAGCGTTTATTGTTGATTCCTCAAATGAGTTTTGATGTTCTGTGTTTATTTTTTTGTCTTTTGTTTTGTGATGTACCTTGAAGTAAAGTTTGAAATGCATGTAGGGTTTCTATGTCTTTCACAACTACTCAGAAGAACCCAGAAACATGAGGTGGACTCCAGGGATTGATGCACTATGGCATCAACTCGACTGGTGCAGAGTTGCTAAACGTGTTTGTCACCCCTGTCTCAAATCATCTTCACATGATTATAGTAGAGAGTCTGACAGGATCTAAATGCAAAATATTGTCATTGCCACAAACTTTTTAAAGAGCTTCTGTCAATGCTCAAAAAAAAAAAAAAGATTAGTATCTTAAAAGTGTTTTAAATGAACACCGTTTAACAACAGTGTAATTTAATTTAATTGTTAATCTGTCTCAAAAGGGATCTCACTAGCCCTTCTACAAGAGCTAGCATCAGAAAATAACCACCAATAGTGCTGTAAGGGGGGGAGGGAAATCACAATCTATATTAGGAAATGAAATTTGTAGGTGTAATGTTACACAGTTTTAATTGTATACTAGGAGATTGTAGATAAAGAATTTTAACAGAAAAGGTTGTTATGTTAGTAGTAAAGGTAGTGATGTGACAGTGCAGAAGCACTGAACCACTTTAAATAGCACAGAAGAGGTGAGGAACAAGGAAAGAGTTGAGTGCTTCTGGAATAAATTTGCATTAAATTAAAAAGCTCTGCATTATAGCTGGAACGCTGTTGTCATTATAAACTGTAGATACATTCACAGTGGATTGCTGCAAATCAGCAAACTGTTTTGATTAGCTTCTCAGTACACCTGTTCTGAACACCACTGCATTTACATTTGTATATGTGTAGTTAGACACAATTGCTGTTTCAGAAATCTTTATGGTATAGTTTAATTTTTGTATGTTTACAGGCTAAAATTGCCTGGTTTTGGGTTCCACATTTCATGAAGTACAGAAGATCATTTAGAGTATTCATTAAATGCTTTGATGCTGCAATTTTAACCAGCAACCCTTTCTGAAACATAGGAAACAGCAGCATGTTTTGCACTGTACCTCCTAACTCTTGGTGAAGAGGCAGCTCCCATCTGCATCAGTTTGTTTCACAACCTGATAGGGGATTTATCACTTCCTTCCATCGCCTCTCACGTAGTAACACCTTCAATTGAATTACGTTCCTTCACTTTTTCAGTGAAGGTTGTACATTTGACTTCAGATTCAGGTTAATACTAAAAATAATTTTTTCATGTCTGTTACTCCTTTGTGCAGTTCATTTTTTTTTTTTAAGCAGTTCGATTGCTCATCTTTGTGATAGGTAACTAATTCCCTTTGTGAACTGTGTAATAAGGTGGACATATTCATTTAGTGCACTGTGCATAGATCGATTCCACAGCTGCAAAGAAGGAAGTGTAGTGGGACTTTAAAGCTACAAAAATTTCAGAAGTATGCTGTACTAAAAGCCATCTCTTCAAATACTTGAGTATTTCAAAAACTTCAAAAACAGCTTTAGATTTGATGACCGCAGGGGAGGAGAGGCTAAAGTCATAAATCACAGAGTTGATGATAGAGTTTTTTCACTGCTTTGCCACTTTCTAGTCATCAATCTCTCTGTGGTGACTTAACTGAGGTTTGCATGTCATTTAATCCAAAGGTTGCTGCATTTTCTTCCACTGATGTATATCTCAGTAATGATGGAGTTAGTCCTCTATTAATACAATTGAACATGACCTAAACACCATTTATTATCAGCAAATTGAATTAAGTCTCTTATTCAGTGCCTGCCTCTTGTGTCCCTTCCAGAATGTTTGAAGATGCCATGTGTCTACTCACAGCTCTGGGGATTTGCTATATCTTCCTCATAATGTCATTTTATTTTATATAAATATATTGTGCATCTGTATTTCCTTCAGTTTCTGGGGTTATTTCTTTGAAAGTATGTCCCATCCCCAAAAAACTCTTAAAAGCAAGGTAATCCTGTGGCTGGTGAAGAGCCACTTGATATTTAAGGAATTGAAATCTTTCAGGCGCTTTAGAGACTGGTAAAGCTATTCTCTGTTACACAGTCCTATGCAAAGAAGCTTTGTAATTTAATATTACATTGTATTTTCCCTGTAATTTAGATTTGTAAGATTTTCACAAATAGGAAGGAGATAAATTTGTATAAGCAGGAACTCAGCAGAAAGGCGAATTATAAGAGAGTCAAATAAGAGATGTAACTCCTGTATAACTGGGGGTTTTATTGTTTGTTTGGGTTTTTTAATTGACTGGTTTAATCTGTATTTGCAATCCTGTTCCCTCAAAACTTTTGAAATGGAGACTCGCTGTATGTGTTCAAAGTTAATTTGCAGAAGAATGAAGTTTCAGTAGAGTTGCCCAGAAGGGTTGTGAGATGGGGTAACCAGATAACAGGCTGTAGTCATCCTTCAGACTGAGGCTGCTACGAGTCCATTTGCCTCCCTCTTCCTGACTTCCTGAACTCAGCCTTTTGATCACTGGAGACCTACTTGAATTAACTCCATGTTTTGTTTCTGAGGAATGTAACTGGTTTTGGATTACTGCCTACCAGTGACACGTTCCCCAGTGGTGAAAGGTCCTAAAGAACGTGAAAAGGGCATGTCCTTGTCAAAATGAAACTGGGTAATTCTCTCTATAAATGTCAGCTTTTACAGGTGGGAGAAGACAGAGGAACCATGCTTTATCTTCAGAGTGGGGGCTGAAGACTGTTTTGTTATCACATAAACAGTTGGAAAATGAAGTCAGTTTTCAGAGTATAGAAATAGAAGCAGTTTTGGAAAAGTGCATTAGCAGACTGGAAGGTATCTGCAACTGCTTCGTGTGTTTGAATTTCTCAGGATTGGCTGGTGAATGGGTGCGTCTGATTAAGACCAGATTCAATTACTTTTGGGTGATAGTTTGAGTCAAGTGTTTATTTTTAAAATTTTTTTTCCCCTCCCAGTTATTCCTTGAGGGAAATTGTATCTCTGGATATTGTAGATCTGTGTTATATAGGATTTTGTAGGAGCCTATTCATGTCAAAAGTGGCAACAATAGCTGCAGGGGCATGCTCATCTTTCTTTCTCCACTCTAACTCAGGACATTAAGAAAAAAACTAAAATCAAATTAAATTGGTTATATTTGCTAGTCAGTGGCTTTGCAAATCTTTGTTTCAAATCATATTTTTCTGAGGCAATTTTTTTTTTTTTTTGCCACAAAGCCCTAGGCTAACTTTAATCACAACATTTCTATTTTCCATTGATATATGGATTTGCTTCTCAAGAGCAATGGTTTTGCAAAACTATTTGCAAAATATGTACATGTATCTAACCTGATGACAGGATATTTTACCCTAAGTAAGCAGCTGTGTATAGAAGTTACAACACATTTGTTTTCAATTTACAATGGATAATGGTCCAAATACTTTCTGCATCAGATCCCAGGAACATCCCAATTACAGATTCTCTGTGCTGTGACTTTAAACAAACAGAAAACCTTGCATAGAACAGACTTGATAGGAAGGATGAGTTTACAGCTCTGTCTGCTCTGATTCTGAAACAGGATCAGAATGAAAATTAGAATGAATTTTGCATTCAGAATGAAAATTCATTTTCCTTAGGTATTGTTTCCTTCAGATGTTCAGTCTGTGTGGTGTTGGGCTACGTCACAAACTTGCCCTCCCAACTATCGTGTGAGGAAGCTGAAAAATAATTTCTTTGAAACTTACTGTCATATTTCTAGATATGTGTGTGTGTGTGCATGAAGGCACTCTCTCTCATAAGCATAGTAGCATTGGTTACCAAAGATGTGAAATCCGAAGGTCCCCACTGAATTAGGCTCTTCCTTTTCTTTCCCTAACCCTTGCCTTGTCATAATGAGTTTGTAGAAAAAGGGTTTATTTATGACCAGGGAATCTGGCATGGTTCTTTGCCATGGAGCGCTGTCATCATTGTAACATAATCTTCAGTACATACCAGAGAATGTTCTAGCTCTAGAAATGCTTGTATTGCAGTTTTAAAATTATTTGAAAGGTATAAAAATTCCGTACGGTCAGTGTAGATGTCTTACGGTTAAAAACGCTTCCAGTTCCTTTGAATTACAAGAAACAGATTCAGCCATCCTGTGGAGAGGATTGTTTCATCATCAGCTTCATTACTTATTGTTGATAAAATGAAATAACCCCTGTTGTTCTGAAGTTGCTCTGGCAGATGAGAAAAGGTTGCTGTAGAATCTGAAGATCAGTGATGCCTCTCCTGTACTTCATTTTCCTGTGTTATGCAGAATATGAGCTGCTCAATTAGCTGCAAAATTGTTTCTTCCTTTTGATTAATTTTTGGTGAGATATGGTCTCTGTGAGTTATTCGTTGTACTATTAGCTGCAAGTTATGCAATATTGTTAAAATACAAATGACTTGATTTGTATAAATATTCTTTGTTTTAAATTACACCTTATGTGCAATCACTGGCATGCAAAGAGAATGGGGCAAACAACGAACATGAATACAACATTTTTGATACATATCAGAATTTCCATACTTGGAGGCACCCATATGTGTGGCAAATATGTGCTGTTTATGTTGCTTACAATTTTATTTGGCAAAGTCTCACAAAAGTGAGAGCTTTGTTTCAACTATGTGGTTAGTTTTAAGGTATCAGAAAAGGTCTTTCTTTTTCGAGTCTTGCCTGCACTCATGAAATAAATGAATTAAATAAGGAATGTGCCCTATCAGTTACTGGCTGTTCATGCTCTAGAGAGGGTTACAAGGTTAATTTATGCATTGATGCGTCATTTATGCAATGATGTATACATTTAAAACACAAAAAAACTTTGGTTAACCAAAACACTGAGTTTGTCTGGAGCTAGGATACACTTCTGCATGGCAGTTTGGTATGGTAGAACTTCATTTCGCAGTTAATTCCAAGTCTATTATTAAAGAAAATTTGCTTGTGCGTTATCTAAAATACAACCTGTGTCTATTTGGGAATATATAATATTGGCTCTTAAAAATCAGGAGGTTGTCTAATCTGCAGTTGTACATTAGCATTGTGGGATTTTGGTTGTTCCGTGGAAATGTTTGTGTGCCTCGTTCATACTCCATCTGAAGTGCTGAGATTCACTGTTATCGTTGGAAGCAGACTAAGGGGACTTTCTTGAGGATACGTGTCAATGTATTTGAGCATTACAGCTAATTCTGTGCTTAGAGCAGTTCACAGGTCAGTGTTAGTGAATAACAATGATCCTTAAAGAACAAATGAAAGCTTTTTCTAAATTCTGATACAGTAGACTTAGGACTGCTGTGAAAACAGAGCGCATAAACAAAAGATTCCTAGTCAGTGCAGTTGTCTACTTCTGTCAAGGTCAGGGCAAAATAACATGCTAACTGCACCCTTTGTGTCTTCCCAGAAACTGTGTAGAACAGAGGAATTTAGGAATAGAGTTCTTGATTAATTGAGATACCATGACTATACAGATATTCTTAAGCTGATGAGTAATTTAGGATGTTATGGTGGCCATGCTGGGATGAGTGATTAAGCAAAATTAGATGGTTTATAATCGTTCCTGAAATTGTCACGCAGCTCAGCACATTCATAAGCAATATAGTGGCAGTCTTTTTGTGGAATGGAAGCTCAGATGGGCAAGAGATTATCTGAAATCTAGAACCAAAACTGGAGAAGTTGGTTCTAAAAATGAAGTACAAGCTATGCCTTACAGATTTAGAGTCATTGGTCATTAGTTTAAGATTTAAAAAATAGAATTAAAATTGTTCAGGTTGCAGGACCCTACCTTTCCAAGCATGAGCCTGAGACAGATGTTTGTAATTTTCCTGAATCCAACCAATATAGTGAATTGATACCAAAGTTCTTAGTTTTGCTGCTGCTGTTCAGAAGCCTGTAGAAGACAACTTGGACCGTTGACATCGACTATAAATACTTGAAAGACAAAGCCTCAAGCAGAATTCAGAAGGAACTCCTTGGTGGAATTTATCAAATGAATTGGGACCATTGGCTGCCTCCTCTTTTTTTCTGGTTGGTGAGCTTGCTCTGTTCCAAGGGAGTCTTTGCATGGTGTTTTCATCTAATAGATGTCTAGTATATTTTGTCCCAGTTTCTGCTTTAGAGTCATGGTCCTTCTTCCCCCACCTGCACCCCTCCTCCTAACCCTAACCCTCCTCCTCCATCCCCCAAGACATCTTGGTAGAACTATACAAAGTGAGGATCATTCCTATTTTTAGAAATGTTTACATTTTCTAGTGATGATACAGGACATATGCCTGAAGGCAGAAGGATAGAGTCAGATAAATAAAATGATGACTGGAAATACTTACACATTGGTTATTATGCTTTCCCCTTCCAATACTGTATTTTAAAACATGTTTTTCTAAGGTTCTGAAAGAGTTGCTTCTGACTAAAAATTTGGAGATAGATTTGTGTTATACCAATATGTTACTGTATGAATTTAGATTATGTGGCAAATACTCCATATTGATGAAATATTATTTTGAATCATCATTCCCCAGAAAACAAAAGTATCAGCTGCATTTAAATTTGTGAATAAACTGATTTTTGTCTTTTTACTGTCATCCCATTAAAACCTTTCTTTAAGATCACACTGCTGACAAAGACAGATTTGCATCTTTGTGTCTGTGAGCTGTTTTGATGAGAACTGTCTGACTTGACTTGCATCCTGTATGTAAATTGATTTCAGCTGATTGCTTTGAATTTGAAAGAAATTTAATTTGAAAACTGCCTCGTTCCACTCCCTGAGGTAGTAGATGCTTCTCTACGTCATCTGTTGGGCAGTGCATAGTCAGCATATGTCTGTTCCTCTCCTATTTAAACTGTTTTCTCCAGAGAAAGAGGAATTCCCTTTAGACCAGCCAGACATCTGCTGACTCTCTCCTATGAGCAAAGCAACTGAAAAGATATCTTTGCCGTGATTAAAAGAAATATGTCTGGAGGCGCTTAGTTTTTGTTCAATTAATCAAAGATTAAACACATGTGGACTCTCTAAACTGGGCTTCTTTGTGCTTCTATACTATCAAAAGTGAATGGAGAGGGGAGCTGTGTGTGAGAGCTGGCTGGACTGAAGTTTGATTTTTTTGATTTTTTTTTGCCTATATACTTGCTATAATTCAGTTCCAAAAGTTCATAATAAAATGAGGTAAAAAACACAAATAAGATTTATTTTTTATTAACTTACAACTTGAAAGTATTCTAGTTTAAGGGGGAAAAGAGGGAAAAGTGTCATTTTTTTTCTAACACTTGTTTTAAAATGTTAAATAAAAGTCTTGGTGTTGTGGCTGTTCTACTTTTTACATAGTTACCATTTTGGTTTCTGTAACCATTTCCAGATGCAAAGGCATTCTTGGTTGCTTTTGTCGCTCGGTTCCTGTTAGTAGATGCTTTCGTGGCAGAAGCTGTTAAAAAGTCTGATATTCAGCTCAATGCCTTATTCCTTACTCAACAATTATACTGCCTATAGACTGTTTAGTAAAAAACCTGCAGGTTTTTCTGTGATATCAAAAAAAATGGATCATTTTCTTCACCCTAAAGTATAGAGAATATGTGGACTAAAAATTCTGCACAAGTAAGATGGCAGTAATTAAGCAAATTCCTTGAATACCATACTGTTCTTAAATTTTTCATCAGACACTAGCAAGTCTGCCTTGTAGACATCTTTATCTGAAGACAATTTGTTTGGCTCCAGTTTTATTAGTGGAATTAGTTCTTTTGTGTAGTCTGTGGTGAGGTTTTAAAACAGGAAAGGCGTCACTGATAATGTAACTTCACTGAGGGTTTTTTTTAATTGGGTTTTCTGGATTGCTCTTTCTAATAACTGTGATTTTGGTTTAATAACAGGTAAATGTTTGTAAAAGTACATGAAAACTTAACTGTGTACCACTTTCTGGATAGACATTAAATACAGTGGAAAGGTCTGTCCTTTCATCCATAGGTATCAAGCAGCATTTTTGGCAAAATACTTGATATGATGACCAAGTTTCCTGATAAAGTGAGGTGTATTAGACTTGTGTTAATACTTACTGAAGAAGCAGACAAGGAAATATTCAAAGCTGCCAGCATGGAATAAGCTACTAAAATATAATAAAAATCTCCTTAGTGTGTAGCTTTTTCACTCTTAATGGTCTGAACCAATCCTTTGATATCAATAAAAGATTACTTGAGTTACTTGCAGATTACTTGAGTTAGCATGATAAAATGAAGTATTTAGGTTATTATACACAAAAATAGTCACAATATTTTCCAATAATAATGTATTTGGGAAGGAAGGTGGTCTTACTGTTCTCTAGACAGAAAAACTGAGGCAGAAGGAAATTAAGTCTGTCTCAGAGGGTCACAAGAATGTCAGCTCTGGAGAGATTGGGAAGTCTTGCTGTTCTCTTTGTTCCTCACAAGACTGCTCTTCATCTCTCTGTTTTAAGGACATTTGAAATGTTTCATAGCTATTTTTAGCACTAATTGCAAATAACTTTGGAAACCCTTTGAAATGCTCCAAAAATTATCCCTTTTGGGTGGTGCTGGGATAAAAATTGAGTTCTCTAACTTGTAATTTTCCATTTCCCCAGATTTGTTCCTCTAGAGCCTGTATTACTGATTCCCTATGGTTTTGGGCCTCCTTATTTTTGTTTTTTCTCCCTGCCAGCTGCTCATGGGTCAGATGAATATATCAAGATGATTTTGCCTTTAACCCTCTGTTGTCCAGAGAGAGAAGGCCAAAAAAGAGAAATGCTAATATTATGTAGGGGCTGTACAAGATACAGGGAACAGGAACACTTGTATTTGTGCCTTCAATTTTCTGTGTTCCTGCTGGACTCAGGACTGCTCCTACAGGAACAGATGAGTGTCATTGAATTTAATTTCACTCATACTCAGGGAAAGCCTGTAAAATCAAATTCAACCCGTTTGCTTGAATACATAGGGGATGTGGAGAAGAGGATTTTGTGCCTAGACCAGGAACATTCAGGCTGGTTTGGTTCCAGCAGCGTGACCTCTCTTTGAAGACCTTGTTGCTGTCATGCAGGAATGATGCTGCCTTCTCCTCAGTTTAGAGGGGTTCTTGGGGCACTAATTAACTCATAGTCTACCCTAGTTGTCTAGTAGGTCTAGCAAAGTTACCTCTTAAAACGTTATTCTGATGTGGTTTTGGTGCCTCCTCTGGCTTAGCCCAGTTTGGGGCAGACCCAGCCTGCTCCAGCCCTATCCCACATTGTACAGGGAACTTGGGAAGGTGGGGAAATGCTGGAATAGTTAAATTTCAACTTTTACCTTGTCAGCCATAACCCATGCTCTTTTGTACCTCCCACTCTTCACTTCTCATTCCTTTTCTTTCTTTCCTGCTCTCCTGTGGGCTAAGCAAATTGTTTAGTGCAGTATATGATGTGTGGTGTTGCTCTAGGCCATCGTGGGATGCAAGTAAAACCATCTTGTGGAGCTGGATTCAGCCTTCAGGCTGTCAATTAGTTTTCCCTGTTCTAGAGGGAGAATCACAACTCATGCATATTTCTGCTCTATGTCATGGAATAGATGCAGAGCCTGAAAGTAAAATAGGTAGAAAATGGGAGCAGTAATTAGCAGTTACAGTCTCTGGTCTTGCTCCTTCACTATGCTGTCACCATTTAAACATTTTGTTACTCGAAAGAAGAAAGTGAGCTTAATCTTTTCCTGACTTCAATTATGACAAGACCCCCATGATTTAAACCAGTCTTTACAGAGGATTAGATGAACATGAAGAGAGCTAGTCCACAGAAGAGCATTGTAAACTAATGGTGAAAAACTTACTTTTCTTCACATTCCTTTCTACAAAGTAGTTAGATAATCAAGCAGTGACCCTTTCCTCTAAACACACAAACAGCCCCCACTAGGTAGAGGTGGAAAGAGTAGAAGTGCATAGTTCAAAATGGATTTACCCAATAATCATCAGTCACAACTTGCAAGACTTGCAATAAGACAAATAAGAGAAACAAGGTAAGAAAACAGATAAAAAAGTTGTGTAAAGCTTCAGTCTGCTCTGTGTATTTGAGCCAAATGGCCTGGCAAGTTTAAGCTTGCATTAAGAGGCTACGTCATACGTATGGACTTGAAAGGTGTATGCTCAGAAGTTTTGCATTATAGGGCCATAGTCTGTAAGGGAGTGATGCTGAAAAGGACTTGGAATCACCTTAGGTAGTCTGACAAGATTTTTCTATGATACACTGGGAAATACAAGTAGAGGTGAATCATCAGTAAGATCATTATTGGAATGCTGAGTCCACACACATACACAAAAAAGGATACTGGAAATTTGGAGTGGACTCAAAGTTGCACAAATTATCCCAGATTTGAAAAGCTTGGGATGCATGAGACTTCCGATCAACTTAATGTAGTTTCATTAAAGCAAATGTTGAGAGGTAACTTAAGGATACGGGTCAACTCATACTACAGAGAAGTTCCAACTAGCACTGTAATTCCATGACTGGAATGATGTACGGATTCTGTTTATGAAAAGCTGTATATGTTCATGCTACCCTGTCCATGGTTACAGCTTGAAGGAGTTCTAAAAGTTTGGTGCCTATGAAATGAATCAATAGGTAAAACATGGCTAATTCTGTTGTAATTTAGCTTTCATACTGTTCTGGGAATTTAAATCAGCACTGGAGTTCATTTCATTATTGTCATTTGTTCTTCAGTTAAGAACACAGCAAGACAAATCACAGGATAAGAAATAGTCAGACTGTTTTGGCTTCCTAAACATTTGTGACTTGAAGAAGTACACAGTTATCCATGTATTATATGAATTCACAAATTAGTGAATCCAAGCAAAGCAGGAGCAGGGACAGAAGACAACTGCAGTTGAAACTTTTAATATATTGTTTTTTCATGGGAAATGTAGCTTCCTTGGATCATATCTTACTGAAATGAGATGTGCGTTTTTAAGTTTTTGAGTTTGTGATTGTTCTTGGTTTTAATTTTTTATTTTAAGTATTACTGTATTGAAGTTAACTCGTCCAAGACTGGATGAGGCTCTGTGTAGTATCATTAGCTCAAGAGGAGAGCAGAGAGTTTGAATTGGTCTGTAGTCTAGATTCAAAGACACTAACTATTCATCAGACGGTCTCTGTCTGTAATTCATCTTGATGGCGTATTATAAAGCTGTAGACCACCAAAAGAGCAGGAAAGAGTTGCTGGTTTTGCACTAGTCTTGCTCAGCAGATTCTATTTAAAAGTGCCTTGATGTGTGTACAGTACACAGCAGATGAGGGTTTTTTTATCCCTCAGCCTGTGGGCACTCAGCTGTGTCAGATCTGCCAGCTGGGACTGTGTAAGAAAATGAAGTCCCCTGCCAGTGCAGAAGGTGCCAGGCCCTCAGGGCTCCAGGCTTCATGCCTCCTCCCCTTCCTCTCCTTCTCCCCCTTTTCTGGGGGCTCTTAAACATATATCTGTTTTCTGACAATGCTTTTTGTGCCTGTGCTTTCAGCCCTTAACGAACCATTATTTGTCTTCTCTTCTGGATCTCAGGCTTTTGGTACTTGGCATCCTTGCGACTGCATAGGTTTAACCTGGGACAAGGGATCCTGGGGCAGGTGCTGCTGCAGGAAGGTTTGGGGAGGGATGGAAAGCCAGGCCTCTCATAGGATCAGCTTGGAAAGGCAACTGTGCTGGCTGGCCTGGAAGTAGAATCATTACCCACAAGAACCCAAGAAAGGTCTTTATAACATATCTGTCCAAGCCAGGTAAAATTCTGTGCATCTGTTATTTCAGAGGATTTACATTTTTTAAACTCTGGTGACAGCTCCACTGGAATTCCCTAACTTCTTTTCCCTTTAAAATTGAATGAGAGGATTGTTCCCATCAGTGTGGGGTGTTGGCCCTAAGTTAAGCATTGTACTGTGCTGAGACCTAAAGCACGGGAAGGTATGTTGAGAGTAATGATCTCTTTATTAGTGACTTTAATTATCTGAGGTTCTGCCTTTCTCTTTCAATAATTTGGAGAGATAATAATTAATTCCCTTGAAGGCTGTTACTTTGGCTAAGATGATTTGTTGAGGATACATGGCTCAGTGTGTCTAATGCCTGATGATTATTTGTATCTGATTGTTCCCACTGTAGATGTATTGGGGAATCTTCTGGTTGATGAATGGAAATAGAATCTGAACTATATGTGTATAGAGGGGATAAATAGTTCCAGGTGGGCTCTCCTATAAGCAGAGCAGAGTGTCAAACTTTGGAACATGTGGCCTTGCTTTTTTTTCATTGCAAGGGAAATAAATCAGTTGACTGGAACAAGAAGGTGTGTCAGTGTTCATATAGATTCAATTACTTTGAGTCATAAACATTTTAACTTTCATTTCTTGTGTTGATCTCCTAAATAAATTGTATGCTAGTGTTTTGTTTTTAAATTGCTTATTTAAACATACATATGTGTATTATATAGGCTTTGTATATATCTCACTTGAAATAAAAATTCTGCACAAATTTATTCAGGCATCTTGTTCAAAACTCCATTGGTTTAATATAGAGAGAAACTCTGTCTTAAAAAATAAAATAAAAAATGTATTTTCAATTACTGCATGCAATAAAGATCTTTTATGAGCCTGTGCATTTTATTTTTGTATCTTAGATTTACTGTATCATCTATAAAAGAAGTAATATGGCCACTATAAAAAGTTATGAGAGGCTTTGCAGCTATATTTTTTAAGGCACTGATTAGGAAATGGCACAGATTTCACCTTCTTGAGGAAGTTCAAGGTGTGCTTGGAACTGAGAGACCTTCTACAACAAGAATTGGAAAGGAGTAGTGCTTATACTAGGAATAATTACAGGGAGAGAAGCACTGTTTATGAAAGAGGATTTTATCCAAAATACATTGGACAGGACTGTCTGAAAGCCCTCACCCTTTTTATGGGTTGAAATAAAGTTGATGCTGGCAGATGTTCTCTGCTACAGTGGGGGGAAAGTAGGCTTTATGGTGATGGGAAGGTAATTGTTTCTTAGTGGAAGCCACAGAACATAAGGTAGAGTGATCTATTTTGGTAAGGTAGTAAACTTTTTTCTAAATATTGTTCAGCATACGATTTCATTGATGGTTGTTGTGATGGTCAAATTACACAAATGCTTTTTAAGCACCTTTTACCCTTTTGTTTAGAAAAATAGGAGTGATAATTTTGGGCTAATTCATTAGAAGAGCTTTTTTCTGTGCTGAGGATTAGTGGTGGTGTGAAATAAGACTTGATAGTCAGCAAAAGTCTGTGCAGTACATACTGTGTATGTCCTGGCGAAAGTCAGCTTTACCTCAATTTCTTCATTAGTGGAGCAGAGGCCAAATCCCTGCAGTTGTACATCGAGCGTTTACATAGGAAGATTTTGGGAGGAGTGTAATGTCAAGTCTCGTTTGGCTGCTATTTAACCATAAAAGTAATGAAAATTTTAAATAGGCAGAGAACCTTGCTGTTCCTACCTGGATCCTAGTTAAAGATGGAGTATAAAAAGGCTGTTGTTGATGACAAAACCGATTTGTGTGCAGTCTTTTGGTGATACAGAGGTGCTCTTCTGTCAGTGAGTGGAGAGTAAATTCTTTTTGCATTCAAAAACTTCTCATTTATTTGCTCAGTTTCGGGTAGGCAGGAAGCAGAAGTAGCCTGGGGATTTTTTTTCCTCTTCAGTTAAGAATGGAAAACTCTAATGTGAACATTTTAATTTATTTTAATGGTGGAGAGAATATTTGCTTTTTATCCATGAAATCCTGTACCTAGCTTCTACTTCAACCTTGGGCATGCTCGCAGTAAAGGAGCTATTAATCTGTATTGCTACTACAATTTTTCATTTGTCTTTTGAAGACCTAGTTATCCTGAGAAACTCATCTGTCCTTAAAGTCACTTTCATTTGCTGTTTTTCTTTCTTTCTTTATGTATTTTTATTCTCCAGACTGGGGTTTATCTCTACATGAAGTGATCTATGTTAAATTAGTTTGTATAAATAGACCAGTGTAAAGGCTACAAACTGCATCTTGGTTTGATATGGAACATTTGCCAAAGCAAAATAAATTAACTGAGAAAGAAGGCTGTGTCTAAACCAAAGTTCAATCAAGCTGCTGCACGTTCATAGCATATATCATTAGGATAATACTAATTACAGAGGCAGAATTATATCAGACCTGTGGGCTGTTTGTTACTCTGGGTAGGCTGTAACCATCTCTATGACATGTCACATTGACAGACAGTTTCCTGAAGCAGAAGACAGACCTACTTCATTGCATATTCAGGTGTATTTCATTTTAGATGGTTAACAAAGGCATACTAAGTACTTTCCAGTCTCTGTTTTTTCAGAGTGGCCTTCGATTTGTATGCCATTAATACAAATGTCAATTCCTGTAAATAAATTTACACTTCCAGTATTTACACTGCCTATTTTGGAAGTGTTGTTTTTTCCTCTTTGAATAAGAACTGTATGCCATTAATACAAATGTCAATTCCTGTAAATAAATTTACACTTCCAGTATTTACACTGCCTATTTTGGAAGTGTTGTTTTTTCCTCTTTGAATAAGAACTGTATGTGTATTTGCAACCTTTTTGTTCAGCATGACAAACAGATGAACATACAGCAGATATTATTATATTTAAAACCTTGGATGTCTTTTAAGGTTTTACTGTAAAGTGAACCATCGTGAGATAATTTCCAGTTGTCCTTGTGGTTTTGAAAAGAGGTGAATTCATTAGTGTATTTAAAAAAAATACACATTGGAGTGTTTTTCTACCTACTTAAAAAGTAACACAACTTGGTTTTAGTTTTCAAGAGTGTCTGTATCACGTCTTCAGGTTTTCTGATAGACAGTACTACAAGGGTAGAATTGTTCTATAAGACATAAAAAAGGTTTTTAAAGGGGTTATGTCAAACACTACTTAGGCCTGGAAGCCACCCTGCATTCCAGGCTTTAGTTATTGTGCTTTGTGACTGTCAACTAGTAGAGCTTTTTGACCCTGGCCTCAGTAGAATACGTGTCTGAAAAGACCTATGGCCATGTGGAAATACCTTTGTATGGGAGTTTCATACAACAAAGGCAGCACTTCACTGCCTGCTCTGAGGAACTGGCTGCCAACTGAGTCTTCACTGAGTATTGGAGGCTACTAGTGCAGCTTTCCTGAGATTTACAGTAAACATCACAATGTTGCTTATTGTAGGATTGAAGAAAAAATTAAGTAAAATATTTTCAACAACCTTTCAGATTTCATTGCAAGGAGAATCTTTTCAAAAAAATTGTAGAAACAACAGCTAAGTTTCAGAACTAAAGACTGAGAGGTGTTTATATGATTCCTATGTGCAGTGGTTACAAATGAAGGAATGCATTATTTTTCTGTAGATAATTTCAAGCTCTTTTTTGATATTTTCTGTGGAAAAAAAAACACCAAAATTTTATTTGATTATACACACTCATGATGAAAAAGTAAAAATTTATTCCTTCTTGAAAATATTATAATTGTCCTTTAAATTTAAACCCTGCAAAATTTAGGTTTGAAATGTAACCCAGTGGAGTGCTGACATATCGCATTTCTAGAAATCAAACATTTTAATATTGCTTTGCTATCTTGTACTCTTGATGCTTGCAATTTGAAAGGTAAATGAATAGGTCTCTTGGACCACTAAAATAAGCACTGTATTGGTAGCTTTTCTTTCCTCACAATAAAGACACTGAATCATAATAAAATATACAAAACTTTTTGTAAGTGAAATTATGTTGACACTACATATTAGGGTCCCTAATTTGAAAGGTACAGTGGAATTTCTTCAAGATATGTTGATATTTTAGGGCTTTTGAGTTTGAGCAGAAATAGAAGAAATGTTGTTGGTGTTTGAAAGTAATATTTCTCTTTTCTATTAATTTGCAATCATTAATTTCCCAATTCATTTTAGGTAAAGATGAACTTAAAGAGAGAAAAAAAAACCCTCAAGACCTAATGTTTTCAGAAGGAAAGTATTATTTGTTGTGCAAAGTGGTCTTCCTTGATGAAACTATTTCAGATTTTTAATTCAAAGATACTCCATGAGGTCCTGTCCATTTGTTGTACACAGCCAGCAACGTGCTGGTCCCTTCTAAAACACATTAAGTCTGCAATAAAAATCAAATTAATCATTAAGTTAGAGAGCATTTCAGTTTTGTTCGGTTTATATTCGAAATAAGTGAATGCTCTCACTGAGGCATTTTATGGAGGTTGGTTGTGTGGAAACTAGATAAGATGATTTATTTGAATTTGTGTGAAAAGTGGCCTTTCTAGGTTTATAACAAACCTTATGAACATCATTGAATTTTCTGGTTTTTAGCATGCATGGAGGTTTTTTGCAGCGAGGTTCTTTTATTAAGAATAGTACTTGAATTATGAAAGTTTTAGCAGAAAATAAACCTAGAAGTTCTTTAGTAATATGAGTGTTTAAAGATGTGCATTTGGAGGCCTCAGAGTCACTGTGGTCAGAAGGTTTCTCTGGGTAAGTCTAGTCTGGCTCCCCCTTGTCAAAGGCTGCCAGCTTTTAATCATATGGAAAGAAGTTCCAAATAATGCCAAAGTATGCCTGAAATTGTTGTCATAAATCTGATGCAATAAAGCAACTCTCTTAGCTGTTCCTCACAGCTTACTGCACTACTTTCTTTATTGGGAGGAAAAGCAACAGATGCACTGAGGAAAGTCACTATTGATCCAGCATATGTCTTTTAAAAGTTGTACTCTCTCAGACTTTTCTTAGAGGATTTTTTCATTCACACAGTTGTGTAAGAGAAAATGAAAATTCCAGTAAATGCAGTGAGAGATTACCTGCTAATTAAATGAAATTCCTTAAGAATGTTTTAAATTTTGGTTCAAAACTTACAATGAATATTTTGGAGACATAAGACAGAGGAAAGTATAAACCACTTGCAAATATGTTTTTGGTTTGCTTGTGTTGTGCTGGGCAACAGGGAAAAATATCTAATTTTCTCTATGAAGTTTTGCAAAAATATGGTTTATAACATTTCCCACAGTTTCAAAAGTTACATTTTATAAGGAGAAAAATAATCTACTTTCTGCTGATTATGCCACCTTTAGTTGACTTATTTGTATTTACTTTTTTCATATAATGGAATCTGACATAACTGTTAATTCTCTACTTATCTGTAATAAAGTTCTTCAGTATGAAAACATAAATTATTCTGTGGCTTTTTTCTAATACATTAATTTTGGAGTGTTTTTTGTTTGTTGTTTTTCCTTTTTTCCCCCCATAGAATAGTATTAATTAATACAAGAGCCCCAGGATTTATAGGCATAGATAGTGAGCATTAAGGCATTGAGAAAACTTTCTTGTTTTTTACCGGTTTTTAATACAAACCATTGAATGAATCCACCATTCACAGGATCAAAAAGAGCTTACAACCTAGACCAGGAGTGAACATGTAGAAAGAGGGTGGGGAGAGTTGAATGAGCTGCAGGCAGTGAATGTGTACTTTTAAAAGCACTTTTGTAGATACTTTCCCAGGCAAAGATACCAAGTTCCAGCCTTTGGATATTGAACTTGGGCTTTGCCCTTTAACTTCTTCCCACCGTTTTGCAGTGGGTGGTGCTTCCCCCCTGAGCTCACAGCCTGACCTGAGTCACAGGCAGGATTCCAGAGCTGGTCACTGCTTGGGTTGAGTCCCCAGGGTTTTTCAGGTCAGGTGCAGACTAAACCACCCTCCTGTTGCAGCTTTTGTGGTGCCCTGCCACAACTCGCTTTGCATGTGCCAAGAGCAGAAATTCTTAGTGCAGTTTCACGGGGGAAATGGAAGGAACTCCATGACCGTGTAGGTCACTGCTTTACTACCCATATGGACATTGTCATGAATAAGAATAAAACAGAGTAGATGTTAATATGAATGATTTGGTCTCCATCTAAAAGAAATAGCCTGACTATAGCTTGGAAAGGTTTAATTTTAGTGTTAGTTTTATGTGAGACAGCTCAGCCTGGATGTCTGCATACTTTAGGGCTGCACAGAAAACCCTCCAGTAAGGGAGTAGTTCTAGTCAGCTGTTGATCTGGGTTGCTGGATCTCAATCAAAACACAAACTAGTGTAATCTACAAAAAGTAATTAAATACTTGAGAGGTCAGATAGGCTCTAAAAACCCCACAGCAGAAACAGACTATCCCTTTTCAGATGCTTCCTTTCTACGTAAGTCTTCTCACGAGAACAAAGGAAAAAAGGAGTTTCTTACACGTAGAAATAAGCAGCAACCACAGGCTATTTTGAGTGCACAGAAATTCCAGTACTGGGGAGTTTACTTCTCTAGATTGCAGCTGCTGAAGTATTAGGCTGACTTATCCCTGTCAGACAATTGCTGTTGTTACTGTGCAGCTCAGAAAGTGGGGAGTGGGAGGATAACCCCATCCCTTCTACAGCCCTACAGAGGTGGGGATTTCTCTGGGTGTGACATTAACTGCTTTTCTGTCAAATTAGGTCTGATGTGGTCTTATGGCTCTGGTTTAGCCAAGTTCAGAGGGTTTGGTCCCAGCTGTTTGCTTCTGTCCTTCCATAGATTTATTACACCCTACTCAGAGGCAACGTGACTGCATGTGCAGCCACTGCCAAGGCAACCTGTTTTGAGAAAACCTGATTTGAATTATGCTGTTTAAACTCTATAGAATTGTTTTGTCACAACATAGTTAGGGAAAGACTAAATGCCAACTGATACTTAGCCTGTATTTAGGCTAACCTATGTAAACAGATATTTATCAGACAGAATAGCTTCTGATCAAGAAGTGTGAATACACAGACTGATGTGGTAATCTCATTTTGCTGGCAGAGTTACATGCAGGACTATGGCATGTCGTTGCCAGACTATAAATGTGTATTTGGTAAAGGGATGAAAAAATCATGTCTGTTTTTGGTGACTTCTGTCTGCCTGAACAGTATTTGTGCCTATAATTGCTTTTTCTTGTTTGACTTTAACCTAATGATCACCTGAACTTTCAGAATTCCACCTGTTGATGTTCTTTGTTTTTACCTGGCATATTAACCTGAAGTAATGGCATTTGGTAGGGACCTGATGTTTCTTGCCTGGATTGCACAACTGTGCTTGGTTACTTGAAACAAAAGTCTAATCAAACTGAAGCAATCAACTGTTGTCTGCATGAAAGAGTAATTTTTTTCAAAATGCCTGAACTAAAAGGAAATTGTTAGTTCATAAAGGCATGTTCTGGAAAAAGAGTTTGTTTAAACCAACTGTTTATTTTTTATTGTTTTTGTTGTTGTTGTCAATTTATATTAATCCAGGACCGATTGCTGAGTGCAATTAAGTGTTACAACCATTTTTCAGCAGGCTGTTGTGGTTAGACTTAGAGTTACAAAAGCTGCTATCCTGAAGTTGAAGCAGAGCTGTATCTTTGACACTCAAGTATGAACTCTGGCACAGGTGGCAGGAGCACAGGCAGGGTGACACACTGAGAAGTTAAATGAGCAGTTGGTCAGGCTTAGAGCATTGGTAGCCACATGATTAAGTTTTATGTGATCCTTTTTACACACAGTTGAAAAATCTCAAAGCAAACATATGGTAATTAAGTTACATAATTCTGTATATACCTGGATGTAGAATAGAAATGAATAGTGTATTTGAAATTCAGATTTAAAAAGTATTTCAGTAGATTTACAAGTTTTATTTTAAAATTTAATTTGAGAGTTGTATATTTCCTTTGCAAGACAGGAACAAAGTTAAGGAAGTAAATCATTTATATTTAAAGAAACACATCTTCACAGAGTTTGAAGCTTTATTAAAAGCAACGTGTAAATCTTAGTTGCTCTATAGATGAGGACAAGGAAACCTTTGAATTTCTTCAGATAATGGTCAAATTTTATTAGCTTCAGTAAGCTAATAAATGACTACACATTTTAAGGCAATTTGTCAAGAAATTGTGCATCAAGTTTTAACATCAAAAGCTCTCTTGGTTTAATTTTATGCAAATTCTGTTTCCTAGCCTGCAGATTTCTAATAAGAAATCATATTTCACAATTGAAAATTATGTTATTCTGCGGATTTGGGATTTTTTGGCAGGGATTTTCTTGTGTGTGTGTGTTTACTCAGCAGCTTTGCACCAAGTAAGTGCCAACAATGGAAAAGCATTAAAATATATATTGTGAGTAAGCATGTGATTAAATGTTACTGTTTGTAAACTTCAGAGCTTTGAAATACTGAAAAGACTAGTTGTGGATATTTGATGTGTCTCTTTTTAGCAAAAAAAACCCTAGGGGGCTGGATACAGTGTTAAGTTTCTGCTCTACTGTCACAAATTTCACACCTGATGGAATAGAGTGAGTTGTAGCAGTGAGTGATCAGAGCTTTCACAGTGAACCAGTATGAATCTTTCATGTCTCTAGGTCTTTATTTTTTTCTAAAATTGAAAGGAACATAAGTGAATACTTGATTTTGGGTCAAAACCACAGTGCATTGTCTCAGAGCCCCACAATAACTACCAGCTTAGACCATGATGCAAGAACTTTATACAAAATAATTATTTCAAGATTTTTTACAAAAATGTGTTCAAACAAACATCTGAACAGCTGCTGGGGTGAAGTATTCACAGGGATTGAGCAAGGCTGGAGTGCTCTGCAAATCTCTGAAGTTTCAGAGGCACTCAGAAGTTGAGGTCCTTCATCCTACTCCTCGTTGATGTATTCCTGCCTCCTAGTCAGACATCCTTGCTATTCCTTGCAAATGCAGCATTTAGTCACTAACATCTGGCTGACAGACAGCAGTCAGCTGTATTCCATGCCAGCGATTCTCAAGTGGGTTTTTACTTTGAGGGGGCTTTTTGTTTGTGTGTTTGTTGGTTTTTTTGTTGTTATTGGGATTTCTTTTGTGGTCTTCAACACAGAGAATGGCTGAAAGAGAATAAAAAGAAGAGCCAGAATATTTTAATAAAATTTGCAGCTCCTATGGGATCTGAGGATTTGGGTTGAGTCTGCTTTTTTTGGCAGAGCTATGATTGTGAAGGTGGCATTTCAGGATAGATGGTTCTTCTTATTCTTTTTCTTATTTCTTTATAAACTCAGATTGTGTCATAGGAGTAATTATTCAGAACTACATTTAAAACATAAAAGCACTCATTTAACTTGCAAGAATCAAGTGTCCAAATGAAGAGAAAGTTGTTGCTAAGGTTATTGGGTAGTTATTTACTCAGAAAAAAAAAAAAAGTGCTGTTTATGAATTTGTGTGATAAATGACATGCTCTACTGGCTTTGTAAAACTTACTGAAAAAGACTTTTTTCTCCCTAGTTGTGTAGAAAGTGGGAAGATTTTTCTTTCTTTTTTTTCCCTTGCTTTTGAATCTGCAGCAGTATTTATGATTTTGTAACACCCCTGTTACACGTATTGCTTAAAAGGTAAGCAGGATTTCTCGCAGCAAACAAAACAAAGCTCTTTTGCCAGACTGTGACTTAAAACAATTGTTCCATTAAATATTTTTAAAACTTCAGTATTTTTTAATTATTTTCCTCCCTTTGTGTATGCCTGTGAGCATGTGTTTGCTTTCTACTGTTTGCCTAAAGTAATGATGCAAGCATAGCACACTGTTGATTAAGGCTTGAGGGAGTTCAAGTAAGCATGAAGTTCAGCCTCTACCTAAACATCACCACTGGGCTAATCTACAGTTTAGACTGATCCATCACCAGTATTTACAAGTAGACAGAGTGCAGTTCAAAATTAAACAGCATATGGGTACAGCTATCCCTGTTAAAGTGACCAACGTGCCTTGTATTGTGTATGGAAGATAACGAGGACAGGTGGTAATCTGTCTTCTCTGAGCAGAGACAGCTGGTATTTTCCATGGGCTTCAGTGGTGCTTTTCTGTATGGTCTCACCTACAAGCTGTCTTGCTTGTCAGAACAATACCAAGTATGTATTAACCCTTTTATCTATTCCTGTGTGGTGTCCAAAGGGGGAAGTATCAGACTGCCTGTGCATAAGCTTGGTGATTTAATATTTCTAGTAATTTAGTTGCGTGCAGCTTGTCTTACAGACCTCTGCACATGCATTGCTGTGATGGTATTTATCAAGAAATGGTAAATAAAAATCTTAAGAGATTACAATTTACATAGATTTTTTTTTACGTGTCTGCTGAAGTACTACACTGAAAGCACATTTGAGAATGAACCCTCTTTTGTTTAATTCAGAAGAATCTGAAAGATCACAGAGAAATAAAATTGTTTTGTAACTTCACTTGTATTTATTAACTTCCAGCCATATTGCTTAATATTCAGGCATGTGTAACCTCTCCTTTCTGAACACACTAAGTGATGCCCAGGATGAATATGACACTTCTTTTTTTTTTTTCTTTTTCTTCCTAAAGAGAGCAAATACTGTATTACTCACGGCTGTTTTTTTTTCTCTTAAATATTTAGTAATTGCCCAGGTTGTGGGGTAAGCAGGTACCACTTCTGTGGGACACAGCCTCAGCTTGTGTGCCATGGCAGGTGGGAGCCAAATTCACACATGTGACTGTGTTCAGTTAATTGATAAAATTAATCAGCTGTTAGATTATTCCATCACACCTGATGTTGTGGTGAGAGGCCCAGATGAGCTCTGGTAAAGCTGAGCTGCTCCAAGGGACAGCACTACTATGGGACTTGCCATGGATGGGTCAGGAGTAGGGAGGAAGCTCTAGGAATTTATCTTCTCAGAAGTGGTCTTTAAAGCCATGTCTGTGAGATCAGCAGTCCTGGTGGAAGGAGGGGAAAGAGGAACATCTACTGAAGGATGAGACAGGGTGATGTGAGAGGAATGCAGGGACTGCAAACAATACTTATAGACTTTAGTTGAGAGTAACAAGGTATTTCATGTCTTTATCTTAATGGACCACTAGTGGTGGTGCTTGTTTTTTAGAAACCGTGTTTCTGCGATGTGGGATTTTTTTTTGTTTGGTTTGGGTTTTTTTGTTTGTTTGAGTTTTTAGTTTTGGTTTGGTTTTTTGCTTAGTAGAAATGAAAGTAAAATCTTAGAGGGGAAAAAACCCACCCTAGATCTGTAGGACAGAAGGGCTCTGTCCAGATGAAGAGCATTAACTGTGTGCAATTACAGCCTTATGAGGCCAAGCCAAGTGCTTGTTGAGGCTTGAATTTACAATGAAGAGTAGAGAGATAAAACCAGAAATTTTGCAGAAATTCTAGTGAATTAACTTTAGAGCCACAAACTTTCACATGAGTCAAGAAAGTGCCTCCCACTTTGAAGTCTTTATTAGCAGCCAAATGCAGTATCTTGTAAGAGTTAAAAAAGGTGTTTTGATGGCTTTCCTAGAATGACATGATTACCTAGAGAGTGAGGAGATGGAATGGAATTGCCTCAGAAAGTCAACAAGACTCGCCAGCACTTAGTGTGGTTAACTGAAATTTGCTGAAACTTTTTAAATTTTAACTGTCTGCTCCTGAACAAGTTAAGTTAGAAAGTGTCAACCTGTTTTTGAGTTAACCTTTTAAAGAAATTACCAAAGACACTTTTTTTTTATATGTATCTTTAATGGTTTAATGTGAATCAGCCTGGAATACAAAACATACTAACAAAATCTTATTTGATTAAGTAAATATACAAGGGGTTTGTGTGTGGCTTTTGTTCTTTTTGTTGTTTTGTTTTTGTTTTTAAATTAATGCCACCAAAGAGAGACTTTCACATTTCAAGCACGCTCAAATGAAAGTCCTAGCAATAGTGTATTATTTAGCATTGTTTTATAGCATTATATTTCAGATTACTGGTTGTTTGAAATATCTGTTTTTTCACATGTGCATATTTAGGCAGCACGTGGCCACCCAGGGAAGTATGAGCAGAACGTTGAGGATCTTCTGTTATGGATTTCACTTGACTGTAATTGGTTCCAGCTTGTTAATTGTATATGTCCTTGGAGAATGCCTTCTCCCCCCACCCCCCCATTTGATTACTGCTCACAGATCCACATTTAGCAGGTATTTCCTAAACAGAGAAATGTCTGTGCAGTTCTGTCCTTGTGGGTATTACCCATACAGTGATGGTCAGCTACAATGTTCAAAATTCTTTTTCATTTCTAAAAGTTACATGATAAATGTCTTGTTTTCTGTCTGTGCTCCAAGGATAAACTGATTGATTTTCATGTCCAGTATTTCATGAGCCAATGCACTTAGATAATGTTCAGTGCTGCTTGAAAGCTGGATTTTGGTCTTAAAAGGGAGAATAATAATGAAAGCAGTGGTTCATGGTTTAGTCTTTTATGCTTTGTTACTTACAGAAAGTCAAGCTTGAAATTTCTCTAATGAAGCACAGCAAACTAGTAAAAATAATTAAAAAATATATGATTTTAAGGCCTCCAGATCTCTCAGCTCTAGTGTGAGGAGTTAAAACACATTCCAAATAGAAAATTTCTGAAGTTGTCTTGGTGTATTGCTGAATTCTTTTACCTCTGATATGAAATCTGTCTGGTTTTGTTGGTGTCTTATTTTCATTTAAACGAGCAGTCTTCATAAGAAGCCTGAGCTTTGGGCCACTGTAGCTTTATTTTCATTATATAAAATTCACTGCATCTCAGAATTCAAGTGGCACAAAAAAGTTACAATTGGAAGGACATACAGAAATCAGCAGTCTGACATTCTGGGATGGGTCACTGATGTGAAATTTATTTTGAGTTGATTGACTTGATTTTCTTTAATTGTTATTGTTTATTTTTAAATGAATAAACAAAATAAACATAATTGACTGTATTTTGTACCAATCCAGATAAGTAAGGACGTGTTCCTTGAGGATGTGGTGAGAACTGTGATCATTGAATTACACTTGTGAATGTTGCTATATCTGGAAAGTTCCCTTTTTCTTGTAAATGGCGAAGCTTTAACACCTAAATCCAAAGGTTTATGGTTTATGAATTCAGTGATGAAAAATGTGCCTAAGTCTCTAAAAGGATGAAATTTCACATGCTCTCCCTGTGTAGCATTTACTAGTTTAAGCAACTTTCTTCTGCCCTGTTTTTGTGAAGAGGTAGTGTAGATTCACAGGACATCAATGTTTAAAGGAAGTTATATGAAGAATTTATGTACTGAGTCATGGAGTGGAATTTTCAAAAGCCTGTGGTGCGAATCTGATTCTCAGCTGCCTTTTTCTCTTCTGCAATAAAACAGAAACTAAGGCACATGGCAATAAAGTCCGATGTGGAATTCACGCTCTTGAAAAATAAGAGATCCTTTTCTAAATCATTTTATTTAATTTTGTGTGAGTGAAATGACTGTATGGTAATACTTTCCTTCTGAATCATTTGGCCATTATGCTGTCTGAGCATGAAAGAGGTCAAAATATATAAAATTTGTGATTTGCCTGCAGTAGAACAAAGCTATAGACTGTTCTAAATAAGTTTTATGCATGGACTCATCATCTAGGATACCTGGCAAATCATTAAGGCTTTCATGAAGTGTCTGCATCACAGAAATGAAGCCACAGTGACAAGCTTTATGCTTCCCCTATCCTTAACGAGTTACTTAATGTATTCCATTTTAATTGTTATCCTGGAGTCAATCGTGATCTCACACTACAGCTACTGACAGGAATCATCAGTTATGTGCACAGTGTTTTGCAAAATTGCAAATTCACAATACATCTCTCTTCAATGGCAGCAATGTTTAGCAGCTCATTAGCTTTTGGGCTGCACCTTCTGGTCAGTAGATACTGGGAGACAGACAGCCTAGTTGATCTGCAGACATCTATTAGTCAAGCACTGCAGTATAACTGAAGGGAAACACAATAGAATAGCATTTAGAGTAGGCTTCTATTAGCTGGAAGAGTAAAAATATAATTAAAATGGAATTAAAAAATAAATAAAGTGGGGTTTTTTGCCTTGTGCTTTTGCTCAGAAAATATAATTTACTGTCAAGTTTGATAGTTTTGATTATAAATTTTAAAATTATCTATTTCATCAGTTTATATTTGAGCAAAAGTAAACATACAGCTAGAAACCATACTACGTGCCTCTAAATGGTGGAGTATTTGAAGGGAAGCATAATATCAGGAGAAGGTCCCATGTGTGATATACTGGAGATATCAATATGTTGTCCTTTGTTATGGCTTCAGAGATTTTGTTCAGATTTGACTTAATATTTCTTCAAAGAAGGTGGATTGGAATAGAATAGAATTGTACTGTAAAACCACTGTCGATATTTTCCAGTACTGAACAGCTGAAAGACCAAGTAGGAGCTTCAATAATTCAGACAGATCAGTAGGACTTACTACTGGAAAACAATTGGAAAGTTGGAATGTTACCACTAAAATCAGGGGAAAGCTGTGTTTGTTGAGAAGAGGTTAGGCCTTGAGGCTCAGGATGACCTGAGCCGTGTGTGTAGGCTCCCACTGGGGAGGAAGGAATGAATAAGAAGAGGCCCAACTGTTCTCAGTAGGGCCCAGTGACAGGAGAAGACACAATGGGCACAAACGAAACCACACGAAATTTTGTCTGAATGGAAGAAAAATCTTTTACTGTGTGGGTGAAACAGGTGGGTGGAAGTCTCCATCTTTGGGTTACTGGAAACCTGACTGGGCATAGTTGAGCTAGGCAACCTGGTGTAGCTGAACATGCTTGAACTGGAAGGTTGGAGTAGAAGATTTTTAGAGGTCTCTTCCATCCTCGATGAATATTAGCATTGTGGAGCTATTTACAGAGTGTAACAGGTTTAGAATCAAAAGAAAGCCACAAAATTTATTTTGGGGAAAAAAAAAAAAAAAGGAATTATGCTGCCTGGTGTTGTTCTGTTAGACTCAGAATAGATGAATTTAAAATGCCTGTCTTGTTTTCTATGCTCCTGTAAAACCCAGGAGCCATCTAGTCCTATCTCATTACCCCAAAGCCTGTCCAGTAAATACCTTTATCATTATAGATGGATGGTCACCTGACCTGTTTTTGGAGACCTACATTTTGATGATTACAGTCTGTAAACTTCCCAGGTAGTCATTAATACTTTGCTGTGTTCAGTGCAAGCAAGCATTTTTACTGGAGCATCATATGAAGCTGTGATCAAGTGGACCAAAAGAAATTATGGAATGTTTAAAATAGTTTCTTGATAATCTTTTTGCAGGTGATTTTTGGGTTTACATGTGGTAAAAATGCAGTAAGTGGGCAGCTGGGTATTCACATATTTAGTTTAGAAAAATAAAAAGGACATTCTCCCTCTAACACCTGGGATTTTACGTCATTCCTTTTGGCTGGATATTCAGTGTGTGTTTCCAATAGACACTAATAAAGCTTAAAAATCTGCATTTATTCATAAGCAAGTTAAATATTCTTTTGTTCTATCCAATTTGTCCATTTTAGGTAAGAAGTTGCACTCTAGCCATTGTGCCTGATTTATTGCTTTGTGGCCCGTGTGAAATGAATAAGTGAATGTTCACTAATTTCTGGTGCCCAGGTGTTAAAATTGTGCATTGAGTGCTGTAGTAATTTGTATTAATTGACAAGCTGTCATCAATGAAGCACCAAATATTTAAGCAAGAGTTTTGCAAAATGTTGAAGCTCATTCTTCTGTTACTTGGAAATGAGAAAGTTTTGAGTATGTGAAACTTCCTAATAAATGAGTAATCCAAGTCTTTTGCTTAGCAGGATCAAATTGCTAAATGAGGTCATGAAAACTTGCACTGAACCATTTTGCTGAGAAATTCTTCCTTTATGGATTAGATGGATTTTGTTTTTAATTGCACATAAAAAGAAATTTTGTTCTTTGCTGGCGCTGTTCTGCCTAGATTATGCATAAATAGAACATAAGAGATAAAAGATTTCATTCAGAGTTTCATTTCTTCATATTTATTTAAAAGGAAGTTTCAGTGTTTTTATTCATGTAGTGTGCTCAGTGATAGTCATCAGCAAGTCTGACATGCTTTTAAAAGTAGATTGTAGCTACTGATGATCATATCAGTGACATTGTGTGAAATGCAATAAAATCTTGAAACTCTTGATTTACAAATGATATTAGGAAATTATCTCAATGACTGCCACAGCATATCAATACCCTTTTTTTTTCAAAAGCTAATGAAATAAATATATATTTAATTAACACTGGTATTAAATGAAAAAAAATAAAAGGCCATAATAAAACCTAGTATTAGTCTGCAGATTTCAGAAATAATGAAGGACACTGTTTACCTTATTTTTGTCAGCCTTCACTCTCTTTGAAATAAATTTTAATGTAGTTTTTATAAACTAGGAATATCTTCCCATCTTCTGCCTCTTGAATATTTGTAATTGTTATTTTCTGTAGAGGACTGAAATAGAGTAACTCACTTTTGAGTAATCAGCTTTTTATAGCATGAGTTTTGGGACACTGTGAAAAAATATATGCAGCTGGATTTCCCTTTAAAATAGGGATTTGAAACAGTAGAAATCTAATGATAATTATGTAGATCTCTCAGAAAAGAAGTTCTCTAAAATCATAGTAAAATATTTTTCTTCAGACTGGGTGGAGGTTTAAGGTTGTCCAATAAGTACTGAAGCCAACGGAGGATAAAGAAAAGGAAACCAATTATTTGTACTTGTTTTATAAATCTCTCTTTATTGCCTAACCTTTTCAAACAAGAAATGGATTTATCCTCTGTGGAGACAGTGGTATAAATAATGTCATTTTCTGGATAGAAATGGCTCTAAAATCCTTTGATCTGATACAGGGTTACTTAATACTAAGTACATCCTGTTCTCATATGTGCACTTTAACTAGATATAAAAAAAAATCCAGCTCTAAAAGTTCTTGTCAAAAATATATTTTATTTAGACCAATTTAATATTTATAACATGGTACAGTTAATAGGTTTATTTAATTTTTAATGATTCTTTTTTGATGTCTTGAATTTTTTCCGAAAACTAGATTTACTTTCTCTTCTTGAGCTTATTAAAAATAATAGAAAAGAACTTCAAGTGAAAGATGAATTAATAAGAAAAGTGTTCAGTCTATAAAGGTTGGCCTAGTGACTAGAAAAAAATTAAATCTTTTCTGTGTTGATTTTAAAACGTTGATAAATCGAACAACATGCTTTCCCTTGAACATGGCCATGTATTATTCCATTTATTTATTCATTTACCTATTATGAAACCAGTAGTGGGGGAGGAGGATGTAGACAAGGGAAAAACTGACATAATGAGAGAAAGAAAGCAAGCATGAAAACGGCCATCACAGAGGGAAAAATTGGGCTATCACAGAAGTTGTTAGAGGAGACACTTGGTGTGGTCTAATTTACCAAAGGTACTGGTGTGAAGAAATGATAGTTCACATCTTTTCTACATATCAGAAGGCAGGAGTCAATTCATGCCTGTCAGGCTAACGTGTTACATGTTTAAATCCTTTCTGTCCGAGATTGTTTTCCCCATCTCAGTCAGAATTTTTATTCGCTGCCAGTTTGGCAGTGTTTTGCCCACACGCTCGCTTGGTGAGTGAGGGGTAGGAAAGTTGTTTGAATCTGGCTAATTTTTGGCAATAAGTGTTGCTGCATTAAAATCCCCAGTGCTGAATTTTAATTAGTTTCTAGATGCTGCTGTTCCATCGTTTTGAAAACATCTTTTCAAATTTGAGTCCCTTAATTAAAAGATTTTTTTTCCTCCTTTACCGTGATTTTCTCCAAATTTCTTATTTTTCACGGTATTGTGTTTAACATGAGGCACAACTTCCTTTGTGCCCTGATAATGTATGCCACTGCAAGGCTGTGCTTTAATGAAGTGGAGCTGGTTGATCGACTCTCCATGACGTGCAGAGATCACTGTCACTTCTCATGGCCATCAAGTCATGATGAAGCTCTGGGTATGAGCTCTTGTCAGAGGCAACCTCTGAGTTTCCATGCTGACTTGATGCCTCTGGGTCCTGGAGGCCTTGCTGCAATATTTACAATGTATATTAGGTTTTTCTAGCAGTAATAAACCTGAGATACATCTATGATGTTGCCTAAAATATTGTTTTATGTATTAAGCAATTTCCACTCTTATTATATAACAATCGTTGGAGGGGGGCAATATTATGAAAGAAGGAAACACAAAATGTAAGACTATAAAGCGAATAATTAGGAAGGTCCCTAGTTATATTTGTCTTTTCTTTTTTGCTAGAATACGTAGAAAATACAAACACTAGTTCTGAGTTTTCAGATAATGGATTTCTACTGTTTTAACTTAGTAATATAAATTCCAATTTATAGACTTGCATAATTTAAAAATATCCTCTGCAATTTTGGAAACTGAATGCTAATAAAATATTTTTCTGATAATAGAACAATTCTCTTTTGGCCAGTCAGTCCTAGGTTTTGGATTTGTTTGATTTTACAAGTCACACCTTCAAACTCAGGAACTATCTGTATATAGTAAGAATTTTAAATACTTGATGTCATCTTATCTCAATATGTATTTTTGCTTTGTGTATAGTGTTTTAATGTTTTTTTTTTGGTTTTTTTTACCAGCTGGTTCAAAGGAAGTGGGAGTCATATAGTTTGTCTTCTGAGGGAGTAAAAGAAGAAAGATTATATGTTAAGTCAGGAGAAATCATGAGAAGTGTTTACAAATACCGTGAATGACTGGGGGAAAGTAGAGCAGTGTTCTGGAGGTGCAGGGACCTATTGTTCATATCACTTCACTTGATTATTTTGTGTGTGTTTTAGGAATGACACTTTGTCAAAGGCCTGTTAGACCAGCTGTTTTGAAGATTAACTTGTTGGGTTTTTTTGGTAATCTTCCAGGAGCAAATTAAAGAAACAAGGATGCCACATAGCCATGTTTTTTTCTTTCTATTTAAATATATTTGAAACGGACTCAGACAAACTCCAAACCCCTTTCTCAATTCTTTTGTAGATGCTGCATCCTAGCTGGACTTCTGGCACATTTAGTGCTTGGAGTCATGGGGAGTTTATAAGTGTTATACAGTCATGCATATGCACTTGCTAAGCTTTGTTTACTTTTTAAAATAGGTTTTGAAGCTGGTTTAACTAAATAAGTTTAGTGCCCCAACTGAATATTTGTACTGGTTTCAAACTGCTTAGGTCAGCTCGGCTTATTTCTGTGTATTTACTGACACATGTTAAAATATACAAGTCAGTGGTAGAGCCATTAAAACGTGTCAACATGTGAAGTTTGAACTGATTATTAAAATAGGACAAGCCTGTGTGTGGACCAGACTGCTGTTTCCTTAAGGGGATGCTTTGGACAACTCCTTCCCCTGCCTCTTGTCTCCCTCCCCACCCCTTGAATCTGTATGTACCTGACAAGATGTTTTTGTCCTAATGTTTGGGTAGGAAAATTAAAAAGCCAGCAAATGAGTTAGTATTTTTTTCAGAATACATACCCGAGTTTATTCTGTGCATGTTGGAGAACAGGTTACCTTGCCAAAAGGACCTTTGTTGGAATAGAATTAGATATTTAACTGTTTTATGAAGGCTTATGTGGTAATACTGATATAATTTCAAGAGCTGCAGCTACACATAACTGCACTTTCAGAGGTCCTGTGGTTAAAACCGAAATTGCTGTTTCTTCTGGTTTCTTCATTTTCCTGCAACTGATCACATTTCTGGCTATGAAAGCCTAGAAATAATAGCCTTACACTTTTCAAATTCCCACAGGCCTGTCTGCTTGCTTCTAGCATGGACTGTTTTTCTTGTGAGCAGGAATTCTTTGTGCTGGCAGGATATGAGGCAAGGCCAGTAGCTACTCTTGTTTTGTTTTTGGAAGATTATTTTTTATGACTTAATTTATTTCTGTGTTTCTTACACATAGAAATGTTATGGTAGTGTTGATTTACAGGCAGGGTTAGCAATCTTCCTGTAACTCTTACTCCTCAGAGGAGTATCAGTAAAATCATCTGAATTGTTTTGTGACCAAAGCATGTGTCTGTGGTGAGAGCTTTTGTAATGCTTCTCCCATGACAGCCCAGGTAATAATGACTAAATTTCAGCTTTTATGAATTACTGACATTGGTTCAAGAAGTAATAACAGTTCTGAAATTGGGAGGCTGCAATCACAGATCTTTGAAGTTTGAGAATGGTAAAAAACTCCCATAAAAAAAAAGTAGAGAAGAAACAGAGATTGAATTCTTTGTGCCTTAGTGAGCTAAAACCATGGTTGTGTATGTAAAGTATGTGCACTGTGACTAGCTGTGCTCCTCAGAGAGCTCATTCACGTGACTAACACTTGTGGCACAGGAAAAAAAATTACTTTATGCCCATTTGAGTACTTCATTTGCTTTTTACTAAGTAGAAAACACTTTACTAAGAAATGTTTCATCAGATCTTATTTAAAGGTTTACAATCCTGAACTACTTCAAGAAACTGACAGAACAATGTGTTTTTCCATCAAATTATGCATTTCTTCTAGAAAAAATTAGATCAGCTCATCCATAGTAGGTAAGCCACATAGATAAGATCAGTATCAAATTGAGAGGGAGTTGCTCCTTCCTCCTCTTTCTGAGTAAGACTTAATGACACTGGGAAAAAACAGCACATACATTAAACCATGTCAAAGTTTAGTTTAGGGAAGGTGGTGCTGGTCACTTGTCCAAGTGGCTCTTCCAATGTTTTGCATCAGTAACTGTAACGCTAAGAGTGGCGGCCAATAATGAACCATCCAGATCTTGTAAGGACTAGTGGGCCCACTTATCTTTGGAGTTTTTAATTAAAACTACTGCTAAAGAGACCACGGGCCAGCTGGATGGGCTGCAGAGCCTGGGAACTCCCCCAATGCCCTATTTGTCTTTGGGGTCCATGTGGTGGGAAAGGTCTGCTTGATCCAAAACTGAGCCAGACCAGGCTGCAAGATACCAAGGCACAATAAATTTATGTCAGTGTCAAATAAATTAATTGGCTAAATGCAGTTCAGTGCAAGGTACAGCTGCAGAAACCAAAGTATTGTGTTTGAATATAAAGAACTTGTGCATGTGATATCACACCTTAGGTAACAGCACAGTGTCCTGACCATCATGACTTACATGCCAGTGTTCTGAGTCCCCCAGGATCCTTGCTGTATGATCTTTAAAAACTTAAGTACTTAAGCTAGAGGTAGAGTTTTCTTCCTTTGTCCCCAGAAGTTAATTATATTTGCTTTTATTTCTGTCAGTTTATCTCATTTGCTTGAATGGAATTATTCAGCATATGGGATGTTGTAGTCTAAATAAAATTTGAATAACTGAGATGACCATTGATTTGATTTTAACAGAGTATTGTGATAAGACAAATTCCTTCAATTAAAATGTTGTAAGAACATTACTTGACCCATGAAACAATCAGGCATTGTCTAAGTGTATGGATGGTTCAATTTCACTTTAAAGGACAATTTACTTGGAGATTTATAATGTTTGGAAGAGATATTATTCAGTAACAATAGTTTTCGTGTCTTCAAAGATTCCTCTAGGGCATCAACCCTGTTAACCAGACAGCTCCACAAATGAATGGGATTTATAGTATCAAGAGACAGGATTAAATTAAAAAGAGTTTAAATTCAAATATATAACTAATCCCATTTAGGAATTACAGCAAATTTATATTGAGAGTTTTCTTTGAAACTGATGTTTATGGTGAATATATTCTTTTATCTCAAACGTTCAGGTAAAAAGTTCACTTTCATGATTGTTTGGAGGGGTTTTTTTGCAGTATTTTGGAAAATGCTATCTAAGATGGTTCATTTTTTGCATTTCAAGAAAATTATTCTGGAAAAATATTCTTGGGAGACATAATTGTGTCTCCCAAGCTAATACTTTGGGGATAAATATGTAATTTTTGTTTCACAGCATGTTTTGATTTTAAATTTTAAGTATAAACTGCTTCTTTAGCAGCTCTCCAATGAAAAGTTTTTTAGTGCCTCATTAACAAATTATTTTGCCACCTTCAAGTATCTCTGAAACATTAATGTGCACCTAAGTGTAAGTGAGAAAAAAACAGGAGACACTGCCATATTTCACCTCTGTGAGCGACAGATCATGTCTCATCTGTTGTCTTCTTAAAAAAAGAAAAAAATCTGAATCTTATGTGGTTTGCTGATTTTTTTCTGAATTGCACCTCTCACAAGAAGTTCTTTTCAGAACTTCAGCTTGGAGAATCTTGCACCTTTAGGCCCCAGGTTACCATTTCAAATTGAAGTCACAGTGACGATACTCAAACTTGGCAGTTTGTCACAAATTCTGCTGCTAGAGTGACTGGATTTCTTTGATTTGGACACTTCTTCATCTGCACTACAAAAAAAAAATATATATAACAAATGCTTTTCTTAGTAGAGTCAGTGGAGCTCGAGGAGCACCTCACAGTGTGCTGCTCTTGCAGTTGTAATTGTGGACCCTCAAGTCCAGGGTTTACTTCAGTGTGTAAACACATGGCGTATTCCTTGGGTACACAGTGTTTGCCTGTTTTGTTCTCAATTATGGCACAGTAGTTAGAAAAATTAATTTACCTGAGTTGATTAATCACTGTCAAAAATCCATGATGTAACTGTGAGGCAAACACTACCCAGTGTAGAGTTAATGGGAGTTATGTATAACTGTGACCATTTGAATATTGTCGAGTGCTAACTACTTTTCTAGACTCTTTCTATAGTAAATGAGTAAACAGCATGTGCATGCAAAGCTTCAGTCTGGAGATTCCTGTCCTAAACCCTTTATTCCAACAGGGAGCTATGTGGCCAGCTAGGGCTCGTAGTCTGACTTAGCTAGTTAAAAGAGATAAGCATATTTTTATTTAAAGAACTTAGATTGAGTTAACTTAATTTCCTGTGGCTGGAGCTTTGATTTCTAAGTATTACAAGAGATTTAATAAATTTTATCCTTTGTTGTTGTATTTCATCCTGTAATCTGGTTTTGAAAATGACAATTGTTTTTAAATTGTTCCATAGCTAGTTAAACATTGGATTCTTGGCTCTTTATAATCCTCTTCATTCTTGCCTATTTTTCTCTGAGACTGCTGTCATGGAGTAACTGACATAAATTCTTTATGGTTGATTTTAAAGTCTGTATACTTTATACATGATAGGCCTAAAACTTGATCTTATTTTCTCCCCTTTTTCTTTGTGTTTTCCATCATTCAAAAGCTAGAGTATTTAAATAAACACCATAGTGAGTAACTCCATCCAGATTTGCATTGACTGCGAATTGACCCAAATAATACTGTCTGCATTTTGTCTCACTATAATTCTAATTTGTACATTCAGTTATATTAGAGAAACTTACACTTGTGTCCTTTTCAGTTTCTTTTTGAACTAAGTCAATAAGATTGTAGTTAGTGAATCCTCATACAGAGTACTAATGGCTGCCTGAAGTCTGTAATCTTCCTGGAATCACCAGTCTCCTTTCCTTCATGCAAGCTTTTCATGTGAATATGTTGAGCATTTTCCAGGCTCATGCCAGTTTTCCCCCTTCAATTCATAGTGAATATGTTTTTTTAACCTCAATGCAGAATATATTCCACCCACATGCTTGATTTTCTTCATGCATTTCTTCATAATAGGTGCTTTTCTGCTTCTGTTCTTCAATGCTTTTACTCCCCTTGATTCCACATCATTTGCAAATATAATGATTACACTCCTGCTTTCTTCCAGAGCTTTGTAAGACCCAAATTTGCTGTTCCTCAGGGAGATAAATTTTTCTAGTTTCTGTAACTCATGTTTATTATTATTTTTTTAATTGCTATACCTTATTTTATGCTTCCCCTGAAAAGTAAGTTATTTAAAAGCATATATTCATGTATGTGTGTATATATTAAGATTTACTGATAAATTGTAACTATTCATACTCAAATTTTAGATGTACTTTTTCACTTTCTCATATTTAATTTGGGTAATTTTAGAAAATGCCATGAAAATTAAATTGCTTTAGTCTTTAATTTTATGTGACGTTCCTTCTTTGGGGAATATTTTAAACCTTTAGGTCAGTTGGAGTACATTATTACGCTAACCAGCCATTGCACTGAAACCTAGTACTCAGATTAATGTTGTAATTGTAGGAGTCTCAGTTAATAGACTTGCAGTGCAATAAAAAAAAATTGTTATATTGTGCTTTCTGTATATTTCTGTGTACTTACAATGTTTTTCCAAGTGAAACTTAGAAACAAAAAGTGTAGAAAAGCTTTGAGGGCTTGGGATTTTCTTTGAGGTTTTTTGTTTGGTTGGTTGTTTTTTTTTCTCTGCTCAGAATTTCTTTAAAGACAATTTCTAGGTGAAAATTCATGAATTAGAAATAGTTCTTTATGCTCTGAAATTTGAAACTGTTGCTTTAAGAAAAGATTTCATTTTTTTTAAACCGTATTTATTTAAGATAGATAAAGTGTTTATATAAAGCTTTGTGAAAATGAAGGTATTGTGAGGACTAAACACAGAAATGCAGAGCACTTGGATAAAAACGTTGGATCAGATGATGTAGAATTTGGGAAGAAGAATACTTTTTTTAAAATTTTCATTTTCTTTTAAGGACACTCAGTAGACGCTGAGGCAAATGCAGTTAGTGTAATATTAATAGCTTTAATGCTGTACAGCCAAATGCTACATCTGGTTTTGCAGTGGTTTTTTTAACAGCCAACAAAGGCACTGAAGAATCTGTGGTGTAGTGTATTTAAAGTAGAATTATCAGAGGAGTTGTATCCTTGAAAGCAAAATACAAGCCAAGGTGAAGACTCACTCCTTAAATAGAGATCACAAATGTAAGTTTCCTAGAAATAGCAAAATGTAATTGTCCACAGGCTGTGTTTATATTTCCTTGGAGTTTTCAGACAGATCACAAAAGGATTTACATTTACTTAGATTGCACAGATGGCACTTTCCAACGTGTGTATTTTGGGCTGCTGTCAGAGCTTATTTGGTACACTTTTAAACTGTGACCTTTGGCTATTGTCATGGTCTTTGTATTCTGATTTGCAGTAATTTCCTTTTTCCTCCTAAAACAATTTCTCATTCTTTCTTCTTTGTGCAGTGAACGTGTGTTAAGAACTCTGCCATGCGCATTCTGTTCTTTTTGTTCATGTTACTGTAATTTGTGTCTTGGGCAAAAGCACCCTAAATGTGAGGTGAGCTGTGTTAGTATTTTTGCTTTAAAAATTGTCGGTATATCTCAACATTAAATGTAAATATCAACTGCCTTGTCATAGTAGTTATGTGCAATTGTTATTTCTAGCATTCATGAGGAAAAATAAGAAATTAGAATTTTACATATGTGCATTTTTTGGTCACAGTGCTTTTGTCCCTTCAGTAATATTTAAGAGAACTGGATATGTTGAGAAGATACTACATGGTCATATGTACACTAGGTTATAACTTATGACCAGAGAAAAGGTTTCAGAGATAATTGAAACTGATAATTTCAGAGATAATTTTGGTTACAAATTTTAAATAGAAATTCCCTAGTCAATGAAAGATGCTTTTGAAACTTCTGTCTCGGCTTAAATTAAAAGGACTTACTCAAGACCTCTAGAAGCACAGAAACATGAAAAACTGGTTTTATTTTTCTTTATTTAAGGTTCCACAGCTTTAAAACTTCCACAGCCTTCCAAGGGAGGTGTAGATATCTTAATTTATAGCCTCGGTTCCAAGCACTTGTAAATGACACTTAGGACATTATGTGTATATAATGGCAGTATTCATGGCTGCGTGAGCTTTAATTTTCCGGATTCTCAGCAATTATGCAGTTCTGCTAATCAAACCGAGGCCTTCATTCCCTCGGGGTGCTTTGTGGACGCCTCCCGAGGTGAGGTGAGGTGATGGCCAACGTCGCGCTCCCCTCGCGCGGCATCGGAGGGAGGTGGTTGGACTGAGCCTCCTTTCACCCTCTGCCACATCCCACTTCTCCTGTCGGTTGGTGGCAGCTTCCAAAGTATCAACTTGTTCCATGTCAAATGGATGTGGGACCTGGTGATAAATCTCCAGTGAATAGGCAGCTCTGTACTTCTGTATTTAAAGCGGTCCTGAACATTGATTAATGTGGCTCTTCAGTGGCAGAACAATGCTCAAGGCACATATGCACATGAAAAGCTCTTCTAGGGCAAGAGAGAGCTTTGTCCTACATGCTCCTCACCCTTCCCTTTAAAAGAGTCCCTTTCTGGGCTGGCCTGGACCTCGGCTAATTGATTAGCAGAACTTCAGGCAGGCTGTTTGGCCCCAACCTGAAAGGCTCATGAGAGCCTTTGGAAAGTCTGGCTTTCTGGTCTGGAAAGCCAGTGGCACGTGTTCCAGTTGTGGTTGTCACAGCCACCAGGCCACTTACAGTCAGGGGTCCCAAGCAATACTTAATACATAATCTGAGGTCATCTTGTATGTCTAAATGGATGTACCTGGCAGATGAGTAAATGACTAAGACTAAATTAACGCAACTTGGTTTGTTTTGTTGAATTTGGTTTTGGCAGTGTTTATTGTAGGCTTGGAAAGCATATATAGGTAAGGAGTGGGGTTACGAGAATTCAGTTGTTCCCTTGCCCTGTGACAAGTTCCTGTTCCTACATTGTGGTTATTTGTGTATTCCTGCTTCTTTGAAAGCAGCCTCTGTGAGAAGCCTTGGAGAGCTGGGCCTTTCCTGCCCTTTGCAGGCACCTCAGTTCATTAGCCTCAATTAATCTTCTGAGCAATCCTGCACAATTCAGCCAATTAATGGAGCAAAGCCAACACAGAACAGGAGAGTATTGTTACTCTCTTTAAAACTCTTCCATTCTTTCTACTGCCCTTATTTATAATTGTCTTCATATAGAATTTAAGCATATGTAAAAATAGCTGTAAAATGGCAACTGCTCCCTATGAATTAGAAAATACAGTATTTTTATTAGTTGTACTTTAATATTGCTACAAAATAATAGGAAAATTGCTATTATCTAGTAAAATCAGCTATGCTCTTTTTTGCAATATAGGCTGAGAATGTAATATAAAAACTTGTTACCTTACCAGTGTGCAGCTAAAATCCCTGCTTTTTACTAGCCTACTGTCAAATAAAAGTAACTTTTAAAAAACCCTTCTATGCTTAGAAATAGGTGCAGTCTAATGTAATTTTTCTGTGATCAGTGAAGTACATGCTTGTTTCTGGAAGCTAAGTTTTGTAGGACTGTCTTAATTTCCACTTTTGGTTGATGTTCTGGGGTTTTTTGCTTGTGATTTTGTGACTGTGTCTTTGAAGATTTAAAGTAGAGAAAAAGAAAAGTTAAGGTCAGGCCTACCAGTATTTGATTGATGTGCCCATTATAAAAAAAAATCATCTTTTGTATTTATCTAGCAAAATGTTAATGTTTTAATTATGTTTTAATGTGAATTTGACATGATGGAATGCTGTAATTATGAAGTTTTGAAATAACCTGGTAGTTCTGTCTGAACTTGTGTCTGTTTTCAAAGTCTAGGTCCTGTTTTGTGCTTTGAAGTGCACTGGTGGTGTTTGATGCAAGAGATGGCAATGTGCTGAATACATTTTGCTTTGGGAGGCTGGAACTGCATCTTAAATCTCCTGGCTTTTAGTATTTAGTACTCCGTCATTTGCAATCAATATGATGCCTTAAAGAAAGTCACCAAACTAATTTTGAGACAAGAAACATTCTTTATTGTGGTACTGAGTGCTCCAGGAGTAATTTCCAAGGAGAGCATGCTGAATTACATGGGTTCTACAGTCTTATATGATTATCTAATTAGACTATCTAGCCATCACCATTACACTTCAGCTGCCCCTCCCATGGCACTGCCCTCACCATGTCTCTGGCATGCCTCTTGTTTTGGCTGAGGTTTCTCAGAAAGGCCCCTATCTTCATCCTCTCTTCTTCCTTGCTTCTTGGCACAGCCCTATATTCTTTGGAACAGTTTCAAGGCCTTTTTGGACCAGTTTTGACAACTATTGCTAGATGTTATGTCTTTTCAGTCATCTTCACAAACAGAAGGTCCTTGCTAACATCCCTGTCTGTATAAAACTCTTAGCAAAGGTGAAAAACTATATTTTCGGAAACCAGAAAACTTGCACAGAGTTACTAAAAAGCCATACAATATAGGTTTTAGGCTACATCCCCCCTGCTAGAGACTGAAAAGGATTACATCCTGTTGAGTCTCTACTGCTTCTACTTAATATTGAACAACAGATACGAAGAATAACTACAACATTCAATCATACAGCAGGCAAACACAAATGATAAGTACAATTATTATGAACTGTTTTATCCAGGTCCAGTTTGGTAACCATGAAGTTTGTGGCAGATATTTTTGAAACTCAAAGAGGTACCTTCAAGTGTTATCTAGTGTAAAATTTGAGTTTGTTTCCAAATTTTGGCCAAATGAATGACAAGTCTTCTGCTTTGATCTACCTAAATATAACAGGTGGTGTTAATAATCGTACATATGCCTTCTTCTGAGGCTAATAAAAGATCAAGAACTACACTGTTTTGCACAACTGCACAAGACAAACCATGGACTTCCTCCGGCAAGGCAGCAATTGCATCTAAAATTTGATTCTCTGTGCGTTCAATAATGGCTGAAATATTGACAGTCGCTTTTTCCAATTCACTAGTCCCAAAGAAAGATTAAGAGCTCCAACAAAACTCTCAGAGGCCATGGGATGACCAATAAGGGGGTCATTGGATCTTTTATTCCTGCCCATCCACCTTTTTTATTTAATTTGATGGAATATCATCATATTTGGGACTAGAGCTGCAAGGGCACAAGCCTGATCCTTATCAAGGGGAAAAAATCTTCCATGCTTCATTCTTACACATCCAGTGCCATCCTGAACCCTTGGGGGTAATCATTCTTTTGCAAGTTCTGGTGTCTTACCTTGGACTTATTTTTATGACAATAGATAGGGAGATTGACTTTTTCCATAGCATTAAGAATTATGCACATGTAGAACAGCATCTTTTACATTGTTCTCCCTGCTGCTTTTCCCGACTCAAACAAATGGGACAGAGAGGGCTAGACTGAATCCACGTTCCTTTTAACACTCTAGGTGGGTATGAAGAGTAAAATGCATTTCTGCACATATCACTTCTTCCTCTCTCTGCAAAAACAACATTACCTGCAACTGGGTTTTGTAATTCAGAGTTTCATTCTTTGGCCGTGTTTCTTTGTCATCTATACAATGGCCACCAGTTATTGCAAAATTTTAATTAAATCATATTTTCTCACAACACCTTCAGAGGGTCCGTCCACATTGTTTCAATGCCACAAAATGCGGCCTAAAGCGGACCTTGGGACGCCACCCTCCAACTGAGTGCCCAGTTCCCACACTGAGTACAAAATATCCCCCTTTGGGAAGCAAAGCCACGCCACCCGTGTGGCAGGCAGCTCTACTCACCACTACAGCACTGGAAACTACACAAAAGGTAACACACAGAACCTGGGCGATTCTTCCTGCCCCAAATCGAAGGGTGCTCTCCTTCCCTTAATGGGAAGTTCTTAAAGCCAAAACTGAACACAAATACTACAAATGCTAGCAAACAAAACCAAACCAAGAAAGAGCACTTTTTTACCTCAGCCTGGGTTCAAGTTAAAGGTTGTTAGACTGGGTGCAGGGGATGTTCCTTTATGATGACTCAGATGCCGGCAAAGGTAGAGAGATCCTGCCACCAAAGAGAGTGGACACTCTTCTAGAGAACTGTTTTGAGGGTGAAACAACCAGAGAAAGTTTCATGTAACAAAATGGTCTTTTTTTTTGAACGTGATAAGCTCATGGCACTTCCTAAAGAAGTTCTTCAAATAGAAACGTGTGTCAGTGTTGGAAGAGCCAATAGCAGTTTCCAAAATCGAGCCATTAGAGTATTTCTTTGCTTTCTCTTAAGAAGATAACAAAGTGGCCGATTTGGAATGTCCCAAGCCTTCTCCTGTCCATAACATCTGAACTGCTGTTACTCCATCCTCCCATGTGCCCTCTTGCACCTACCCAGTTTTGTCTCCTTGTTGTATCATAACCATACTGAACATGGGATTCAAGCTTCTCTGGTTAAACTCTGCCAGTATAAACCAAAGGAAACGTAATGCCATTCAGTGCAAACTAATCTGCAATAAGGAGGGGGATGTTTGGGAGTAATTTCAAAAGCAGACTGTCTAAATTGAAAAACTAATGTATGCACACAGTTTGAGGCATAGCAGGGGGAGCAAATGCCTTATTATGTAACCGAGCTGTCCTTTTACAGCAGAAGGTGACGTAGACGAGGAAATCCATCCTTAGTTTGCAAAATCAAGAAAAACAGAGGAGTTTGAATTTCATCTAGTCCTAGATTATGGGGTTTTTTTTCTTGTTTAATGCATCCTCTTTCATAATAAACCCCTGGTCTAATATGATAAAAGGAATTAAATTTATTACTATGGATACTGATTGGAAGATTTTTCCTATCTACTTCTCTTTCATCATATTCTTCTGTTTTCACTGTGTCCTTGTAACAAGAAAAATGAAAAGGACCTTAATGAAATACATTTATCCAAGGTCATGGTGATGTTTTTTTCCCTGTGTGGACTGTAATGATGCAAGACTCTTGTGAAACATTCAGGGAGATTCCCTTTTACATGGATATTCTGATAACGTGTTTGTGTTGCAGCACAATCTTGGTTTGGCATTCTGTGAATAAAATGGCCAGTTGCATTCTGGTCAAAAATGAGCTGTTTATAAAGGAATCCCAAGGCTGTGTCTGAAACTGGATTTTCTGGAAATTACTGCATTATAGTACCTCCCTGAGCTCCACATAATTAGCTCTCTGCGTTTTCATATGTTCATCAATTTACATTCATTGAAGGATTTAGAAAATTGGATAAGATACAAAGTTAAAGCTTAAACAGATACTTAACAGTGAAAGCGTTTTAAAAAAAAAATCATGTAGGCACAGTGGCAGTTACTGGCTGATGCCAAAAAAAGGATAATTTTGCTCCAATGCAGGTTTCTGCACCCAGCCATAAGCTTCATGCCTCTCCTAATTAACTTCATGCTGGTGAGCAGATTGGGAATGGCTCTAGTCAGCGCTAAAAATGCCTGGAAACATGCTGGTTTACAGCCGTATGCAAAGTTGCTGAATTTTTTTTAAATCACTGCCAAAAGCCACAAGACATAGATGCATATGTTTCATGCTAATCACAAAATAATAAGGTAATTGATATTCAACAATTTAAAACAACAAACAGAGTGCATACTCAAAATCTGTCTGGCTGGTTTTAATTAATGCTGTTGCCCACTGTTTGAGTGGAACCACAAAGGAAGTGGTGGGAACTCGGTTTTGAAAAAGAGGTCCTTTCCAAAATGTTGATAAAGCATTTAAATAACTCTTTATGTGTCCAGGAAGGCAGCTGATGAACTGTTGTCCTTTCTTTGTTGCTCATAGTAGATTTGAAAAGAAAAAACAAGGTTCTAGGAAGGTTAAACCATGAGAAGGCCTGGGAAAGCTTTTGTTTCTTTCTTTTAAATTAGTCAGTGCCTTCTAAGGAACTCACTTCAGGATTTGTCCAGATCCTTCCAGTTTGCTTGAAAATTAATTACACCTGTTCTAAGGAGGTATCTGTGAAGCACATTGTTTTTGAGACTGCTAGTCACCAACATCACAAAGGAGCTGACAATAGAAACAGTTGTGTTGTTGATGGAAAAAGCAGTAAGAAAGGGTATAGGATTTACTAGAAATGAACAGGGAAAATGGTCCTGGCATTGAAGAACAGACATATTTACTGCTCGGAACCAGCTCTTAAGCTAAGGGGGTTTTATGGAAAGGTTTTACTTGTAATAATTCTGTCAATAGTCAAAATTCTAGACTGCTGTGAGATGGTGAAGGTTTTTGGTAGCATTCAGCCCTTCTAGCCATACTGGTAGTTAAACCTGCCAATAAGTGTATAAAATTTGAATATTACATCTTCGATTAAAAATTCCCTTTTCTCTCAATTATTTAATTGTCATTATATTTCTGTGCTGGACAGTGAATGGAAAAAAATGGTTTCATTTCTCTCTTTCGGGAAAAACAGGAATATTTTGAATTATTCTGATGCATGATGCATTAGACCATTTTACGTCATAACTGAGCTAGTTTTATTTGCTTTGTCTGTGTTTTTCTGCTTTTCTATATTTACTTTTAAAGAAAGTGGGAGAAAACAGCTGAAGAAGTATGATGAAGAACGTTTCTCTTGTATTCAGTGTCTGCTTATCCTCCTCTGTTGTAGGGATTGCTTCATAGAACCTAAAATTTTAATATATGGAATGGCTTTTGCAAAGCAATGCGATGAATGATTTATTAACTGGCTACTTCCAGGTAAATTGGTAAGATTCTTTTTCATTGGAATAACAACCATAAGAACATGTTTTTAAAAAGCTCTTTTCAAAGAGGAGCTTTTGTAATTTCCCTCTTGGAAATGCTTTGGAAAGGAAGATTTTGTACATTTGGCCATTTTTAGCCATTATCAGGTCCGGTGTGGGCATGGAAAGAAAATTTTCTAAGCTTTTCTTGTGTTTTGACAACCAGCATGTGAAAATCAAGAAAAATTACATTGCTCCTTTTATCCTTTCTAATTAGAATGTAATGTTTAAAGAATACATGACTTCTGAGATGACTGTCAGAAAATTATTTTTGTGTCTATTCTCTCACTCCCATTAATTGTAGAATCATTTATCGTTTTACTTAATTGAGGCATTGTTCTGGAGAAACTATGAAAAAAATTGCCAGCTTGCTGAATTGGAAAATCTCAACCTGTATTTTTTTTTCCTTCTGGCATGATGAAATGGCTTCATTCTTGCAATATACTGGTACAAACTATTTCCTAAAGGAAAAAAAAAAAGTATGAAGAATAGGTCTGTCAATGGCTGCTAAATACGTAAGTCCAGATGCAAACTCTTTCAAACCACAATTTCTGGCTGCCAGAAGCTGAACTCTCTGTATTATGAAAAAAATAATTCTATTAAATATGTTAGTTAAGCGTCTGCAACTCAGCACTAATGGGGACGTAATACTGGAGCAAAGCAGAACCTGAGCCTAGTCCTGCAAGGAAATACTTTATGTTCTGATGTTTTGTTGGTAAAGGCATTTTTCGGTAGAGGTTGATGGAGAAACAATAAAGAAAATTACAGTATGTGGCATTTTTTAAATATTCAAGAGAGCTCGAAAAGAGATTTAAAGAATACAGCCTGGAGTCAAAGTGAAGTGAGGTTTCAGACCCTCTATTGCCTTGAGCTCCTGTTCATTGCTTAGCCAACCTGCTGGGTCCACTGCATGTGCCACTTTTCCCAAGGGTGTAGAGTCTCAGGAGCCTCAATGCAGCATTGCCAGCTACTGAAGGAAATAGTAGTTTTCTTGAAGAAAGTTCAGAAGTGGTATTTTAGAAACCTGATTGCAAAAGAGATGGAATACATTATCGAAGCTAAGGAACTGGTGGCTTTGCTAGAGGCAATCTATAGGGAGAAGTGCTGAAAATCTCCCATGCTTCTGTTTTGCCCATGAATTTCATTTCCTCTAGCTTTTTCTGTAAATGCTTGCTAGATTAAGCCTCACTCTTCTTCCCTATACCATTTTGCCTTTGGGAGAAGAGGAACTAGTGGGTGGCACTGTTCTGTTTTTTCACTCGAATCCGTGGGTATGGTAAATAACACAGCTCTAGTATTTGTCTTTCTACAACCAACACCTTATGTCTGTATCTTCTGGGAGTGCTTGTTAGCAGTAAGAGAACCTTGCTCACTCTCATCACTCCTGCCACAAGGCTTGAGTACCAACACTTGATGCTGCTGGTAGAACCTGCTAAGGCCCTCTGTGACAAAGTCATGAATGTGGGACTCTTAACAATTTTGGTAGAAGAAGTAGAATCTGTCAGAGTTGTTCCAGCTGTAAATAGTTCATTTATCTACCCTGAAAACTTTTTTATTGCTGTGTTTCTGAGAAAATAATTATGTGAAGTCATAAATATCAGGAAACTCAAGCTGGCAAAGATAGTAATGAGTGGTTCTGTGAGAATGAGTATAAAGCTGAAAGTATCAGTTGGAAAGCATACTTGACAGTCAGGAAAAAAGAAATAATTAGGTTCCAGCTCTCCTTTGGAATGTATTTTTCTATTGAAACATTAGGATTTTAAAATAATGACTTTCAACAAGTTTCTGAATAATCTGGTGGTTTGTGTTAGTGGATATTTCAAGGCTATTTAAGATGTTTGAGTTTTCTAATATAAAGTTCAGAAACTACTGAATAATGATTCTTTATTTACCAGTAAACATGACATTATTTTTGCATCTTTATTACTGAAGATGATTATTTAGAAGATATTTGCCTCAGTTAGGTTGCTGACAGAACTTAGAGTTCCTTTTCCTCCCACATGTAAGCTCTGAGTGTCCTACAGAAATTTTTGCTCTATGATATTTAATTTTATAAATGGCCATGGAAAAGCTTCCAATGCAGGTCAAGGCTGGGAAAAAAAAAAAAATCACACTACTGAGGACACTGAAATGTTCCTGGAACCCAAAATACTGCACAAATTCTTTGCTACACTGTTATATATTGTACAAATCCATTTTTGTGTAGGAACTCGTAGCTTGGGTGTAGAAAATCCTTATGTACGTAAAGAAAATAAAAATTGAGTACTGAATTTCCTTCCTTCCTGCCCCCTTTCCCTTTCCTCTCCCTTCCCTCTCCCTTTCTCTTTCCTTTTTCTTTCTTGCCACACTCAGAGCAGACAAAATTTTATATGTTGCCAGCTCACAATTTAGCACTTGAATACTCCCACTGACAGTAATCAGCATATGGGATCAATGTTGCTGGTCAGTGGGAAGAATGTTTTTGTAGAGAAATTCCTTGAAATATCAGATTGCAGCTTTCTTAATATATTAGTTATTTCTGAGCATTTGCAATTAGATACACATAAGCTCTTGATATTTCTTCCCTGTGTTGGTGACTGTGCCTGTCCAAATGGACATATTTCAAATAATTAAGTTGTATTAGCTTAAGAAACCATAAAAAACCCCTTATTGCTGCACTGGCTTTTTCAGGTCCCTGTTAGAATTTTTCTGTGATCTAGAAAAGGACATTATTTCAGGATATGCAACATGGTAGGCAAAAGACAGAGAAGCAGACTCTAGTGCCCAGTTTGTAGCAGTTCTTTGACTTCACCAGTTCAGTAACACCTGGGTCTGGCTTTCAGAACAGCCAGGAAAATTTCTCTTTCCCAATATAGAACAAGGCATATTCTTTAGGTGAGGTATTGAAAATGGAAACAAAGTTGGTTGCCGCTCTTGGTTTAGATTTTATTTTGCGATCATAAAAATTTAAAAGCAAATCAGCAGTTCAAAAGCTGAATTTTAAGAATCACCATCATCTTGAAAGAATTTCAGCTGAAAAAACGTTGTGTTCCTTCTAGTTTAGAGCTCTGGGGAGAAAGGTTCTGTAGCTTGCCCTTTATTTGATTTTATTACCCTCACTGGCTATTTTTGTGTCCTTGACTTAAATGTATATATGCACTGTTACTAACAGTTTTCTCTGTGTAAACATTTGAAGAGCAAACAGCAGTATCTTGTAAAGGGTAAGTGGATTTTCTGAGGTCAATACCCTATAGGTAATGTGGACTTGAAAGAGCATTCCAGCAGAGCTCTGGCTTTTCCAAGGCTATCTCCAGTGCTCAGTTACCCTTAGCCTTGCTCAGAACTGTGGCATCAGTATTTTGTTGAAACTACTGGAGAAGCAAATAAACCTTGCCTTTACTGGGATTAATTTACTGCAGCCTGAAGCAGCAAAGCAGTTCTGGCAAGCACTCCTGAGCTGAGTAAGCAGCACCCTCACATCTGTTGGCAGTGTGAGCTCATTGCGGAAGGCTGTCTCGGAGAAGACATTAGACTGTCCGGAATGGGAGGGGAGATATTAAGTCATTAACAAGTGGGAGCTCTGAACTGGAATGCTTCAGTGAAATACTGACATGGTGGGATATGGATATATTATTTGTTGTCTTTTGTTTTTCCAGTACTTACGTAGTTCATCTGGAAAACCAAAGATCATTAGGCTGGGAGAAGCCTGTCCATTCTGGCTTGGCCAGTTGCTGAATATTTACTTGATTAAAGTAAATATACTGACATTCTAATCAAAGCAAATCTTTTCAGGAACATTAGTAGAGCCCTGATTTTTCAGAGCTACTTTAAAATATAGCCTAAGTAATTAAATAAATTAAGTTTGGGGATTTATTTTTCTTCAGGATGGCCAGCTGGATCTTACCAAATCACTTTAAAACGTTATTCCTTATAATCAGTCTTTGGTCCTCCACAGCAGTGCTAGACTAAACAAGGGAGAACATTGAAAACTAAAAGTAGTTTCGATGATGTAATCATGTTGAATACCTCAACACTTACTGCTTTGAATGATTTCCTTCTCCAACTTAATTGTTGCACAACTTTACTATATTAGAATAAATTTTATAGATATATAGTGTAATAAACATATATAACCATTATATTTGTCTGTTCATTTCTTTATTATTAAGCAGTGCTTTTAAAAGACACTTACACTTTATCTGAGCATTGGTGGAGTGCTGATCTAGTCTTGGAAATACCACTGCAAGATCCTGGAGACCTGCTGTTCCTTGGTTATCTTGCACAACATTGGTGCATCACTTTGACTTTTCACATGGCATTCTTCTAGCTCTAAGATCAGGAGAGCAGGAGGCGTTACAATGGACACTTCCATAGTTTGGAAAAAATATAGTACTCCACAAAGATATTCTGACTTGGCTTCAAATTGGAAAATGTTTTCAGAATACAAATTTTAGTTGGTGATAGGAAAGAGACGTATGTGTGTTCAGTCAAAAAGCAGACTACTGTCATAATTGTGATTCACAACCAGTCTCACGTTCTGATTTTTCTTCAGTCAAAGTGAACTATCACCAACCACTACAGAAATGGTAAGAAAATAAACAAAAAACTAAAAGTATTTAATATGTTAAACAAATAGAACCCATCTGTTTGTGAGTGTTTGGTGAGCCAAAGGAAAAAAAATGTTTTGAATATGTACTTCTGAGTGAGTTCATTTCTTAGGTCTACAAATTTCTGTCAAATTGTTGAATATGATATAAGCTGTTGAAACTTGTCAGAATTCATGTTCAAAATAAAAGGATCTGATTTTCCTTTAAGGATTTTAGTTGCATGTTGTTACTAGCATTCATAAATTATCCTGTGATTAAGAAAAATGACGTGGGAAACAGAAACAGTTTTAAACTGACGGTGAGGCATGTTATTGACTGTTGTAAAGAATATTGCTTTGTACATTTATCTCTTCTGTTTCTGAAATTGTGTGGTTCCAAATGGATCTTTGGTTTTGTGTATAGTCAGACTTTCTATATTTATTCAGTACAGCCTTTACTTATGTTTATACCTCATTTATTCTGTTTAAGAACTACTTATGTGCTTTTATCATTTAGTTTTCTATTGTTGCTGCCAAATCCTGAAAAATTGGTCCCAGTGGTATGCTGCAGCCATTAAATACCAGTTGGTTGCAGAATATCATTTGAACTTATTAAAATGTGATTCATCTGGTGCCAAGTTTATTCACAAGCCTTGTGCTGGGACAGGCATTATACATCAAGGGGAAAAAAATGCAAACTCCCACGGGTAGAGTTGGACAACTAAATTCTGTGAGGATAGTTAACTCCTGTCTACACTGGATCCAGAAGGGTGCTGCTGTCCCTTTTCTCTTCTTCTTCGCTTCTGTTTTTTCCTAAGTGGCTGAGGGAGCAGGCACTAGAACATGTGAGCAAGCTGAACTTCTGTGGTCCTAATCCCCTAATTAGACTGTTTTGCACAGATGGTATTTAGATTCCTTTTTCTGTGTGAAGAAAGAATGTGGTAACAATATTCATGAATTTTTATAAGATCAAATGTGTTGTGTAGGTTTTGCTTGCATATTTCTTAACCTTATATTTGGGCCAGACCACTGGATGGAAACAAATGTGAAATTGAACCTAAATGCACAATGAAATTCTTAGCAAATCATTTTACAGCATGCAAAAAATAAGTAAATGCATTGCACCACTGTCGTGGTATTTGTGACAAGGCAACAAGTTTTTTCGTTATCTTTGTGTTTGACCCCAAGAGGTAAAATTCAGTAAAGCTTGCATTTTTGCACTGATCCCAATGTTTTACGTCCATATGTATGTGTGTATATGTAAGCTATATTTTACTTTTGTTTAAAATAAGAAATTCTGATAAAGACTTTAAAATGTATAGCAGGTTAACTTCCTACAGAATGGTTCAAGCATTTTGGACAAAGGGATTATATAATGTAGATGTTGGAGGGAGATGCATTATTGTAAAGCACCTTCATTGAGAAACCCTTTGCAGTCAGCTGTTTTGGTTTTTTTTAGTCTTACCACATAAATAGCTTCAATATTATATAAGAAACATTACTCCACTGATGGCAATGTTTTGTATTTTCTTTTGCGTCACTCACAGAACCAAGAAATAACAAAGAAGTGAGCCATCATAAAAGTGGAGACTCTCTGTGTTTAAATCTGACGGTTTCGTGTTCTGTCTGGCATTTATTTATATGATGCAATTGGAATCAGATTGCATCTTTTAAATTTTCCGAGATGAACTTTGAGTAAATGAAATGAGATTTTTCACATTGTTTTGTTAAAACACTGATTTGCCATGTTTTGTTACTGTTACTGGACATACCTGAAGTGCCAAAGACATTCTTATAAGAACTTCAAAGGAACAAGGAAAAAAAAAAAAAAAAAAAAAAAGAAAAGATGTTCAAAGAACATCCAGAAGCAGAAGATAAAGAGAGTTAAAGAAATTTCAAGAAACTGTGCCGATAACAAAATGTCACGAATCCAGTGCTAACAGAATTTGAGAGAATGATGTAAGTTCTGGTAATTTTTAAGAGAAGAGAGTGGAGATTCTAAGTGAACAGAGAAGTAATGATGCAGATGGAGAAAAAGAGAAACAATAACAGATACTTTGTTCTAGGTAAGAAAGAGAAATATTATCTCACATAACAATGAGGCAGAAAGAATAGTCTTAGTGTAGGGTCAGGAAGAAAGGGATTTGGACACCAGTCTGTCTTTTCCATTTTTCCTCCCACTGTAAAAGCTTAGATAATGTAGTAAAAATAGCAGAAAGTTGAAGGCCATAAAGGGATCTCATGAGAATGTGTAATACAGTGATGTCCCAAACTTTTTAAATTGTGCATAGAACTATAAGTAGAATATATTAAAAGTAACTAAACTGCTGTGTAAATGGCCAGATTTGCAAATAGAGTGTTTGTTGTTACCATTATATCCTCTGTATCCAATATATTTCAGAATCATGGAATTCCTTAGGTTGGAAAAGACCCTTCAAGAGTTCAGCTGTTAACCCAGCACCACCATGTCCAATACTAAACCATGACCCGAAGTGCCACATTTACTTGTCTTTTAAGTACCTCCAGTGATGCCATATTTTTCACTTAGCTGAAAGGTAAACCCGGCAGAAAGTGCCAGCAGGAATTATTCTCTCTTCTTAAAGATTGGCAGTGATGTGCATTCGCCTGTTTCATTATTTCGTTCCCTAATATCCAATCTGAATTATTGCTGTAATTTAAAAACTTTGCTCCTTATCCAGTCCACTAGGGACACTGAGAATTGTCCTCTTTCTCTTTACAGCAACTTGTGCATGTTTGAAAACTGCTCTCATGGCCCTACATCACTTTTCTCCCAGATAAAAAGAGATTTTGAAAGATTATTATCATTTGCATAAATCTTATTTCACAAGTCTTGCAGTGATTCCAATAGCAAAAACAAGAACACACTTGCACATAAATAGGTAAGTTTTAGAAAGCACAGCTCTGGTTCATAATTGTGATCATCTGGGAAGATGTAGAAACAATGAATTTTTGGTGAGGCAGAAATGGCCCTGCAGCTCTGGTGGCAGTGAGGCCTTTGCTGTTTGCCCTGCCCGTTAGTCCAGCTGTGTTATTATCTGGGAAAACAGCGGTGATCTCCTGGCCCTTTCACCTTCCATGTTGCATATAAAGCATGTCCATGGTGGTAGAGCTATTTGTGCCATGGTAGGGGCCTGCCAGGAATGGGAAATGGGACATGTCTCACTCTGTTCATTCCAGCTGCCAGGAAGGGTGGTGAAAGAATGAAAAGGTGGAGTTACAAATTTGAGAGTTGAGACAGAACATATTAAAACTCAGATATAAGTGTTCTCCTTAGGCTGATACTGAGTGACACTGCATGCTGATAAGAATACCCCTGAACCAGGTATGGAATGTGGCACACTCCCTCTCACACTAGAACCGTTCAGTATCCCTCCAGAATATTCTGCTTGTGTACTAGGCCAGTATTAAAAACATTCCAGTGGAAAGTACTTTGTTAAAAAGTAGTTATCAGTATAGTGGGTTGATGAGTAGAACTGCTGAGATTTTCTTAGCTCACTTTTAGGAGTCAGGTAAGTGTTTTCAAAGAGCCTAAGTGAAAAAGTAGCAAACCCAGCACAGGAAAAGCCACGGGCCTGTGCCACAGTTGTAGAATCACTCACTGATGGGACAAATGCTTGCTCTAAATAAGGCACATTGCACAAAGACTTTATAAGATATTTGAATGTAGTCTCACTGGACAAGAGGAAGATCTCTACACTGTGTTAGAGATCAAGTATTGCTGATTCAGAAGCTTGTTGACATGGCTTCACCTTTTTAGGAGTCTGATTTTTAGTCTAAATAAAGAGCTATCGGGGCTGGATATAAGCATGAAAGCAACCTTGAAACTGATGAACTTTTCAAGCAATTGTTCAGTGGTCCCAGTGGTATCGAAATGTTTATACAGTAGCCTGGGAAAAGAAGTAGACCTGGTGCAGGCATGTGCTGCAGACAGAGCTTCAGTCGATGGACAAAGGAATATGGACAACCCAGAAATAAGATCTAACAGTTTAGCTAGCCCATCTATTTCTCTTTTGGCGGAAGAGAGACAGCAAAATTTGATCTCTCCAGAGGGAGATAATAGTGCAAAGGAGACAATAAATCCTTCTGAAAGTCACATTTACCTCGGTTCTCTTGAAAGGTGAATAAAATAAATCAGACATGTAAGAATAACACTCTTTGTCAAGCGGTTTCTCTTTTGTAAAGGCAGGAGAGCATTCGGATAGAGGAAAACGAGAAGAGGGAAGATATTTTTAATTGAGTCTGATAGTTTAATGCAATGGTTTTATGAGCAATTTAATGTTTGAATAATTTTTTAAGAAAGACAAAGTGAGCAAAGGACCCTAGCTAAATAATTTAGTTCTGTGTCCTTTTTCCTCCAATACTGAATGAATCTACTGGAAAATTGAAAGTTCAAGGTAAAATGAGATGGCAAAATTTTAAAATCATCTACATAAAAAGGAAACCATATTGACTACTGCTCAATTCTGTGTAAATTAGCAAGAAGAGAAAAGTATTTTCAGCCTTATACAATGGCAAGGAAAGCTACAGAGAAGCTGATTTTAAAAAGTAGAGTTTGAAAAATGTGCAGCATTGTCACAAATAGTTTCTGGTGGAAAAACTTTAAAATTTAGTTTAAATGCAGGAAGGAATAGTTATCCTGCACACAATTTCAGTAATTCTCTCAGCATTCTAGACATTGAAAATGTTTGATTTGCAGCAGCAGAAGATGAGACATAGTTCAACAAGCGGAAAGGCCAAGTTTAACACCACTAAGTAGGTCAGAATTTTATGGAAAGTACAACATGTCTTGCGATTGTATCTTTTGAAGAGGGGATGTTACATCCAAATCTTCCTCTGCTCTACAGCAGCGATAGCAAGAAAAATGTGAGTTTCATGTTCTCAAGAGTGAAGCAAGGCCCCAAAAGACCAGTCTGTCTTTAAATTAGTCTGTGGTTCCTGGTAGTGAGCCATTATTATGAATTTGTGGCTTTGTAAGTTACTGGCCAGGATCTCCTTTAGAAAAGGCGAATCCAAGGTGTCTGCTTTAGTGGTGAGATTTAAAATTGTTTTTCTCATCATTTCTGTTGTTTAATGACAGTGTACTTCTTCTGCTGAACATGTTGACTTAAAATTTTATTCAGCATGTTGGCTTTTCAGCATCCTACTCTGAATATGTTTTCACCCTATCGGTGTTGTCTGATGAAAACTGCTGCATTTTGGTGTTAGGGAAAGAGATTAACCCAACACTGAAAATGCCTGACTTACCATAATCCTTGTCTCTGGGATTTTCTTTCACTGGTGAATAAGGTTGTGACACTGTCAAATAGTATAGACAAGGGAGGGAAAGTGAGTGTGTAAGATCGTATGTTTCCAGTTTTGAAATTGTTTGGGATGGTGAGGGGTTTTTTTTAAATTTAACAGGTGAATATTTGATCATGTTTTATTTCCTCTCTCTCTTAATAATAGTATATTTTAAGTATATGTTAGCCTGTCATTAAATGTTGTTTTTTTTTTCTTCCTAATCTTAACTTCAAAACATTTTCAACTTTGGTTTTATATGACAGCATGAGTCTACATATATTAATATTAGGACTTCACCCAGCAAAGAAGGTAAAACAAAATTAAATTTAGTATTGACCAAAGCTTGTAACCCTGTACTGTAATGCTGAACAGAAATTCTGGCATTTAAGGTGAATAAAAGAATTGTCAAATACGATCAATATCTTATGAAGCAAAAATGACTGAAAATTAGAAGGTCTATGGGGGTCTCAGATGACTGATCATCTGGTGAGATTCAGCTTAAAATACTGTTATTAAGTAGATAAAGACACATTTTTGCCATTGTGGAAAAACAAGATGAGACCTTGTCTGAAAAGCTGTACACAACCTTTATCTCATGTGTTCCAGAGATATGAATTAAGACTTGAAGTGATGCTAAGGAGCGCTATAAGAATGGCTGGAAAAATGATGAATTAGGGTTATAAGAAGAGCAGCTTTGCTTGGTTTAGTGAAATTGAGAGCTTAAAAATCTATACTGTATGGATTGTGTGGAAAAGGAAAGTGTTTCCTTACAGTTCAAAAGCCACATTTTACCTAAGAACAAATGAACAGAAAATGATCTTAAATAAAATCTCAGTAGAAATTTTAAAAGAGAGTTTAATTATAAAAGATGTGAACATTTTGAAGCAGGTTCTTGGTTAGGGTACTGAGGGCAAAAGTGTTGTTTTCTAACATAAATATCAATAAATATATGAGAAGGTTTTTACAGTTTAAATTGCAACTAAGGACTAGCCTCATTAATTCAGAATTTGCATTAATCAATTGTGATTATGAGGTACATGATTGCAAGGATACATCTTTGAATAAAATTTAACAAGAGACATATCTAAAAAATAATAGACCTTTTAAAAAATACCATATTACCGTTTTAATAAAACATCCACAATGTAAAGCAAAAGTTTGTACTCTTCGAGTAGCATATTTGATAATTTTCATGGGAAGTGAACACTGTGTATTGGAAAGAGTAGTTTATTGCCTTGTACCATGCAGTTAATTATTGCTCCTTGTGTATTTCTTCTTCCTAGCCTAGTCTGAACATGGATAATTGTAGGTAATGGAAAGAGCAGTCATGTATCAAACAAACCTTTTTTTTCTCTTTTGTCTTTTGTGAGAATGGATAATGTCAATGACTGTCCTTGCCTGTAAAAGCTGTGGTTAAAGTTACAACCCAAATTCCATTGTAAATGTCTGGGTTTATTCCCTTACGGATTTCTTCCTTGAAGTTTAAGCCTGATATTTTCCTCTTATTTTTCTTCTACTGCATTTCACCAGTTTGCTATTTTTTCTTAGTCTTGTATTAGCAGAGACTAAGATTTTGGAGTAGTGTGCATTGAGATCCCAATTCTTTTTCTATGTATGCTCAAGATAATAGTTGAAACATTTATTTCTGCTTTCCAGGTACTTATCTACCATGTATATCTAGTCAATCTTTGGTGTCTATCCTTTGAAAAAACCAAAGAGATTTCAAGGCCAGGCATTTCCTTTGTTTCATACTAATGGAAGTCTGGATAACTGTTTGAGTAACCTGGTCACCTCAGTCAGAAAGTTTAGTCACCTCTGTCAAATAAAGTGCAAGATAAATTCTTTCTGCATTGATGGAACTTGTAGTAAGAACGCCTTATGTACAGAGCCGTCCTGCAGATTCCAGGTGCTTTTAATTTTCTGTATGTTTGTAAAAAGAAAATGATCCATTAATCAAAATATTTAGTTTGTCTTACCAAACTGCAAATTTACCATGGATGGTTATATCTGACTGTATTGTAGATGCACATGAGTCTCAGTTCATCTTTTAACTAAGTTAATAGGATAAATTAACAGGCTCTCTGGTAAGAGAAGATTTACTAAAATGGATACAATCCAACATGAACATATTCTAGACATTAAAACCTCAAAGAAAATTTTTATATGCAGGTAAAATTTGAGCTGATTGTTGCTATTCATCTCTGAATATTAAGTATAATTAGTTTATTATAGTTGCCAAGTTTCTTGGTAATCACCATTTTATAAAGTTAGGTTAAAACTCTGTTCAGGGTTTTAATGGCTTTGTCTGAGACAGAAGGTGCCTTCTGATTATTTTATGTTTTGAAATTCATCTGCAGCAAGTTGTGTGCTAATTGCCTTCCTACATGTAACATTTCCTAGCTATGAGGATGTTAGTATTAAACAAGTAATTCTGAGTCTTCTGAAGCTTTCAGTTCAAGCACGAGAACTAAAATGGAAAAAGCACACAAGTGTTCCTGGCCAGTTTCCCTCAAAGTGAGGGAAGCCCACTGCTAAATTCACAGTTGTACTCAGTTGTTCATGTCACCAAATCCCAGTTGTAATGATTGCCTTACTACTTTGAGAGGGAGAAGGTAACCAGGTTTTATATAAAAAGATAAAAACTGATAAATTTTAAGACAGGAATTGCTTTTGTACTTGGGTTTTGTTTAGTTGCTTTCATTGAAAAAACTTCTCAAAAAGACTTATCTGCATTAGGGGTTTTTGTTCGTGGTTTTTGTTTATTTTTTTTTCTTTTTAAAAGCTCCTTTGAGTTAAATATAGGGAAGCTGTTATTTTATCCATGTATCATGATATTCTAGTATGAAACAGTGGCAATGGTAAGTAGCTTCACTTAGTGCCAAGAAGGTCCCTTTGTGTTTGTAGTTGTGTTTGTACTTTTCAGCTCACAAGTGTCATTCAGTTACATTTTATATTTATTGTGGGCCTTTGCTTGGGTAATTATGTGTCAAAACTGAAATCTCAGAAGCAGAGATGAGTGTCAGGGAACCCACCTGAGCAGAAAACAGTCTTCAAAAATCTGTCATTTTGTTACCAACCCTGTTCTGCCGAGTATTTTCCAAGGTTGATGCAAAACTAGGAAATGGGAAATTTTAATAGGAAACAATAATAGGAAATTTTTAATGCAATTGTTTAATTAAACTGTGAAATCTCTTTTCCTATCTCTGATTCTGTGACTCCTTTGGTTGGACCTAGAGATATTAGCCATTTATGTGGGATGGCCTGATTTTCTTCTGCCTATATCCTACTGGTTTGTTTGTGTCTTTAAATTGTAGACTACATCAATGAAGCTATGAAAACAGCCAGCCAGTGTCAAAATCCTTAATTTCTGAAGAGGAACAGCTTATGTTGTTGTTTATTTGAGGATGGCTGACAGTGTTTGGTGGTGTGTCTGGCTGACACCCTGCTATGAGAATATCTTGGACCTGCAGAGGTGAAAGTCTAAATAAGAAATCTTATAGGGAGATGGAGAAAATAATTAACTTAGGCTGAACTTAAATGAATTAAGTTTTCATATACCTACTTTTTTCTTTACAAAGGTGGGGTCTATGCCTAGTAAGTAAACTTACAGAATGCCATGATTTTTTTTTTTGTTTTAGTATAACATTAAATGAACAAAGACAGTTGGCCTGATGAGGTGAAAAAGGAGATACGTAGAAAGAAACATGCAGAGGTGTAGAGGACAGCTCACAGATGGTACCAGTGAGAGTTAACTGTTGCTGAAGTTGTATGAGGCATCATCTCAGAGCTGATGCCTTTTGTGCTACCCCAGTGGTGTGTTTCATACCAGCTGAAAAAGCAGCTTACTTGGGTTTTGTCTTGAACACGTGAAGAAGCAAAGCCAGAGCTGAAGGTAGTGCTGTAACCTGACTTTTCCAGCTGCCTTACAAAGCATAACAGAGTTGAAGGACAGGAAAAAAAAAAAAAAAGAAATCCTGCATTTTGATCATGTTAACTGACGCTTTGGAAAGACTTCTGGAAAGAGCAAACCTCATACACAGAGTTAAAGAGGAAACTTAACTGCAGGATACTTCCCATCTGATTGATAAGTAATGTTTAGGCTTACACATAAACAAATCTGTTTCTCAGTTGGCAGTGTGCTATAATTGCACAGCTTAATAGGGGCATTCTGAGAATGGTCTCATTGTCTGCCAGCACAGCATGGACTCAGCTGAGATGACAGGAGACATCTCAGCTCTGTATACCACAGCAAGACTAAGTCAGATGTTTCCATTCCTGTCTGCTGGAACCAATTTTTCACAGATTTGGCTTTTAGTATTTTAGTAGTGGCTTCCAAAGGCCCGGTATCTAATGTGGTGGCTGGGAGGGTGGTCTGGTTTAGGGGCTGCCTGGTGTCATGTCTAACTTCCTGACTGGTGTCTTTTTAAAGGGAGAGAGAATTGTTTTCTTGAATAGCTCATTGCTGGGAGGATTATGCCATGAGAATTAAGACAAGAATAAAAATTTTGATAAGATCCAGACCTTTTGTACAGCTGCTGATATGGTTGCTAAAATTAGTGGGATATGTTTGTGAGCAGTGACTGTAATAGAAGACACCTGAGAATGCTGAATGTGTCCCTGAGCATCCTATTGATACATAAAACATGGAATATATAAAGGCATGTATAGTTATTTTCTTTGTAGCTCAATCATTCATAATAGAAGGAGAAGGGGAAAAACAGAGCCAGAACTCCCCTTGTCCTTTCTCTTCAGGTGAAAAGGCTACAGACTCTGGAATTTTTGCTTAGCTGTTGGTTTCTTCCTCCCTCAGTGCCTTCTTCCCTCCTCCCTACCCTTGTTCTTCCCTCCCACTTTGTGTTCTCCCCCCACACCCCTTAAGGGATGGGAATAATAAGGTATTTGGCCTAAAGAGGATAAAAGTTTGAAGATTGAAAACACATAAAGAGGATTTCATACGTACATGCATATATATTTATATATATATATATTTTTTCTTATTTTCATTGTTGTATTCCAGACCTTTTGTACAAAGTGGATTATAAAAGGTTTTCTACATTCTTTTCAGAATACACGATTGTTTATTAGGAGAAGTAAGAACTTGTACAGTGGGGTTTTTTTACACTTTCTTTTTCTATATACTGCTTTTATGAACATCTCTGAGTTTTGAGTCTGAGCATATCACAGAATGTGTGTAGATCCATTCCCTTAGAAAAATGGACCTGTCTTTTCAAATCTGCTTTGTAGATTGTTGAGCTGATATGTCAGAGGTGTGGCTGTTTTGCCTGCAAGATGAACATAAATTTGAAGTAGTTAACTTCAGTGGTATCTAGGATGCTATTCCCAGCATCACTAGGGCAAGCTTTTGTGAACAGTAGAGTCATGCAGTTCTCACTGAGGGGAAAAAAATAAATTGTAAAACTTGGAGGAGTGTTTGCAAGATGGCGAATCTAGAGCTTAGATGCTAGATTTTGATCTAATTTTGTAGCTCCAGGAATTAGGTTGGTTGGTTGGTTTGTATTTGTCCCTGTAAATAAAGCATTTTTGGTAATTATATTTTTGAAAGAGTAATCATGGAATTTTACAAATGCTTTACAAGTGAAAAGTGAATTTTAAGGTGGAAGGTTGGGATGTTTAAAGACACTTGGGGATCTCCTGCTGCATGGGTAGATGTCATGTGTGCCTTCAAAAATGTCTTAGTGGGCATTTAGATGACTGGTCAATTATCTAAGTTTGACAAAATGCTTCTGAAAGTGTGTTACCAACTAATCAGCATTGATGCCTACAGAAATATTTAGGTCCTTGTCAGTCGTTCATAGGACTCTCTGCCAGCACCTGGCTGGCATTCATCTTGGACAATGTAGATAGGCTGTTTCTCATTATTCAGTTGTAAAAACCTGCCTAGCAAGGAGTTAGGTAAAGTTTGGAAGCTGGTTTGGTAAGAAGTAATCCCATGAGAATCTGATGTCTCCTTTTCCTGGCCAATGTATCACATTCAAATAGTGAATTCTAGCTTATAAGAGCCCATGTATGTTTTGGTCCATCTCTGTGCCTCCCATGTCTACCTCAACTTAATGACTTTTCTGGTCAAACACCCCACAAATAAGCACTGTCAACCCCCCAAATCCAATATTTATGTAAAATAATGCAGGGAAGATGCAGCTGAATGTGCTCTTTTTCCAGCATGTTCAGTACTTTCTGTCTGCTCACTGAGCGTGAGATGGAATTTTCAGCTTGCAATTTCAGATAGACTTTCATCTTGCAGAAACCATTTTCTGGCAATTCAGAGTGAATGCAATATCTGGTTGGGCAAGCTAAAGACATTGTATCTTGATGTGATGGCTTGTCACTGTGTTGGTTAGTGAAGCACCTTGTTTGAGGCTGGAGAATGAAGAATTAGCCTAATAAAAAAAAAGTCTTTTGTGTATATATGTGTGTGCCCATGCACCTGTGCATAAACTCTGAAATTGAGAATAAGAATTCTTCACCTCTACTAAATTTATGTGCTTTAAGCTTCTCATTCTTTCTGGATTTGTGGCCTCATCTGAGAGGGAAATATCTCTGTCTTTTGAAGAATAAAGAAGTTACCTAAAGTTTTCATTATGTTTTTAGTGCTTGTGTTTGTTATAAATATAGACAGGTTACCACAAAGCATTATTGTTTATGTTAAGAATCTGTGTTTGAAAAACCCCTATGTTATGTTTTGAATTTTGATAATGATTCTATAATAATAGAATGTTGATGGTGTGGTATAAATGCTGCAGGCCTTGGAGTACATCAGGTGCAATTCAAACATGTGTGCAACTTACTGGAATTGCTCTTCTGTCTGACTTGTCATCACCCGCTGCGATGCAGAGGAAAATCTCAACAGTATCAATTCATATCTGAAGGGTTTCACTGATGCTGAATGTCAGATGAAGGCGTTTCATGTTTATTTTGTAGTGGCAGTAGAAAATTACAGTATGGGGTTTTTTTAAAAATTGTAGTATGATTATTTTTTTTTGTACTAATAAAGGTTAGATGAGATGATCCTTGAGTTTCCTTCCAACTCGGTGTTCTATTCTGTGATTCTATGAAAATTGAAAAGCTGTAAGGAAGACAAAACACATAATAGTTTAGATCACTTTTGCAGACTCTAATTCTGAAATATCAATGATTTTTATTTCTTAATAAAATAACAGAAAATAATGGTACTATTTGCTGCAAAATTAGGATACCTAAAAGAACACTGAACCTATCCAAATTTGTGCCATGGGCCTTTCATGAAAGGTAACTTAAAACTGTTGAATTAGATGTTTGCAATTTCATTTAATACAGTTAAAAAATTTTCTTTTACTAAAGATAAATCTTGTTTTGTGTGATACATAACTCATCTTTTATTTTTCATTGTTTTTAATTTGTTCTCTGTGGTATTTAAATATTGTAAAGCCTATTTCAAGAATATTTCTACTTAGAGAACAATACAAGTATTTTGTTACAATTTACCTTCTTTATTCTTTCTGAGATATAGTTCATGTAAATTTGTGTATCAGTGAACAAACACCTACTAGAGCTAAAGATCCCAGTTTGTTACATAAGGGTTAAATGTGTCAAAGAAATTACTATAACACATAGACACTGAGAAGGTGTGCTGATATTTACATATCATAAGGAGTGATCAAAACCAGCCCAAAACAAATGTGTACTTATGATATTAGACAAAATATTTTGAGCAAAAGGCATTGTTATCACCCACACTGCCAACAATCTTTGTGATGCATCTTATTTCATGATGTTAAGGTGCCAAAAAGGTAGTCAGAAATCTTTGCTGGATAGAAGTATGAATTGTAGATATTCTTTGTTTTGTCAGTTTTTAAGTGGGAAATAAACCTGGTTAGGACATGGGATGAGATTTAATACATGGAAAAATCTGATTGTTTATGTACTGTGCACTGGAATTCTGTCATACCATACTCTAGGACTTGATGTAAGATGTTTGGCCAAGATCACGGGGTCCAACCACTTGCTTATGATGCTGGCACTTACCAGACTGTCTTTTACACTCTAGCAATACTTTAGAAAACATCTGTTTGTTAGACAGAAAAGGCAAATATTTCAAGTCTATTGCTCTGTTCTAAGCTTTGCTGTTTTCATGTAGAGGCAAAGCCATTTTTTTCCCAGGATTTGGAAAATACATTCTTTCAAGTCCAAAAGAATATTTTCTGAATTAAAATATTTGAAGAGGCATCAGTTTAGTCTCCTGCCAGCTGCAAGAGACTCTTGCAGGCTCATCTGGAATGAGCCAGAAGAAAACAGCTTCCTTTTAGCCAGAACTTTAAAAGTTTGCCTTGGTTTTGAACTGGACAGTGTCTTTTTTTCTTTTCTTTTTCTTTTTTTTTTTTTTTGCTGTAAACAATCCCATTTCTGCATGTGAACATTGCCAAGAAGTAATCACTACTTAATATGCCAAGAGAGAGGTTTTGCACAAATGTATTCTAGCTTTTATCTTGCTTGACACTCTGCCATTTGTCCTTGGCTTACTGAAATTATCTTGGTTTCTCCTCCATTGCTATGCTTTTCCTTTCTTTGTTCATAGCTCTTGATGTGCAGACCTCCTGAGAAGGCAGGCCAGAAGGGAATTTTTTACTGCACCCGTCCAATAAATCTAAAACTGATCCCATATATGTAATAACTAGAATAATGCTATATGTGATGTATTGCTGGTTTCAAACCAAAAATAGTTGGAAATTTGTTCTTTCTTTGTGTCTAACTAATAAAATGATAAAATGGCAGCCTAGGAAATGCGTTGTTTAATAAGACTTCATCATGTACTCTTTTCCTCTATTTGGATTTTAATCCTTCCCCTCTAGTTTTACATGTCCAAAATGTCTCGAATGTCTTCACACAGTGATGACAACTCTTGTGAATGAGAGGCATCACAGCCTGCAGCCCTGGAGCAATCCTCTCCCTGCCACTCACCAGGTGGAGAGGATTCCTGAGTGAAGAGTGACTTTCCACTCAGTATCCCTGTAGGAGAACCTGACTTGGTAGCCATTATACTTTTCCTATGACAAGTCTACTCCAGCAGGTTTCCTTTAGGCCAGGATGAGATTCATTCTTCTTCCCAGTGATGAACAACAATGTTCAGGAGTTTTTTACATTTGTTTTCGTCAGGGCTTTACAGTAGAGGTGCTTTTCATTGCACAAGTGGAGGCTGCACTTATCTGCCTGCTGGTTTAAATAAAAGTTCCCCTTTTGCCCCAGAAAATCTATGGAACCACTGGCCATGTTTAGTTGGTAATTCTCTGTTTTAATTAAACACTAACAATTAAAAATAAGTTTAGATTTTGAACACAGACATAAAGTGTTGAATTTGGTAGCTGTGGAAATCACAATCATCTTTTTGGGCTACTGTTAACATTTCTAGTTTTATTACTCTAACTGCGAATATTACTGTTAATGTGTAATTGTTGTTCAGATATAGATCTCAAAGGGTGATATAGATCTCAAAGGACTTAACCTATTTGTGTTTCCTGCTATTTTCTCACTCCATATAAATTCCAGAAATGCAGGAGATGCTGCCATCATAGAAAGTACTACTTCCTCTAGTGCAAGTTGGGACAGCTTTAATGATTTGAAAATAGCTACAAACCTGTGTTCCAAAAACAGGATTCTTCAGCAAGAAATCAAAACTCAAGTTCCCCTTCTGGCTTCTAGGCAATGCTTATTCTGTGCATCAGAAAAAGAGGGTATGGCTGGTCCTATCTGGTTTCCCCACCCCCCCGGGACCCTATTTGTACACTTAGGATGAAGGAGATTCAGGGGAGCCTACAAGCTTGTTCAGTACAAGTCACCGTGTGAGGTATGTAGTGGCAAATTGTGTGTTGAAGGCTGTTTCCTGTAACAGGCTTCCTTTTATACAGATATTGGAGTGAATGTGGACAATTTAAGACATTTCAGCTGGATGAGACAATAAGTCAGGTTGTGAATTTGTCCTAATCCTCCCAGTTTGGGTGGAAAAGAAACAAACCCCAAACTTCAGGCTCATTCTTTCAACCTTAAGTTGTAGTAGTAAAACTTGGTTGGACAAAAGTGATTCAGTAAGAGGTTATTCAGAAGGTAATGTGCTTTCCAGAAGAAAAATGAGAGAACAATAATACATCTTTTAAAATGGACTGATTATTTACTGTTAGCTTAGTGACTTTGTTCAAATTAGCACTTACTTGTTCTTCAGTTGTTGCGCTTCATAAGATGCTGGAGTTTGGCTTCCCTCTGGCAAACTGCTAAAATACAAGCCATTTTTGGCTTGAAAACCCAATGAAACAATCATCAAAACAGTTCATGAGAAGGTAAGCTACTTACTGGCACACACTGCAAATTATGTTTGCCTTCTCAATCCCTATTTTGAATACTGGGGATTTATTATGTATGCATGTTTGGAAGGATTTTACTTAATGTAGTATTTTTGCATTCAAGTACTAGATTGACTGGAAAATGAGTCATTAAACATTATTAACATTTAATTTCTGCCAGGTAAAGACAAGCTTGAAATAACATTGTACTTGCCATGATAGTAAAAGTGAACCAAAGGAAAGTTGGGTTGTGTTTAGAATAGTGTGGTGTGTGGCTGTTTTGCTCTTCAGTGTACATTTTAGTATGTTCTTATAACTTTTATCCTGATCCTTTCTATATTCTTCCTTATGAACCCCTTAGAAAACCCTTGGTCATCACATAAAGGAAACCAGTAGAACTGAACAAGTATTTTATAAAATGTACAATGATTATTTTCTCTGGTTACTTTGGCTTTCTCCATTGAACACAACAACCCATGAAAACAATCTCTTTTGCAGTAATTAGTTTTTTTATGCTGGATAGTCTTTACCATTATTTTCCCCTCTGCTTTTATTTGATTGCACTACTAAATCTTTTTTTATTATTATTTTGATAGAGTTAATCAACTTATAATTAAATGTTTTTAGTTTTGGAAATTGATGCCACATCTGGAGTTGGCTTAAGAATAGTGTATTTCCTTTCCAGTATGATGAATGCAAGGACATGGAATTTCTGTGAAAAGAAGTTGAATATTTCACTTTATACTTTCTGTCAGTATAAACTTCTGAATGCAATACATCAAGTTTACTTTTTCAGGTATAAAGAAATATTGCTTAAGAAATAAGTGTATAGACTAAAAATTTCCATATATTTTTCATAGTGATTTCTTATTGAGGTATTATTACCACGCCTCATCTCAGTCCCTCCAGTTACTTCATAAGAAGTATAAGAATTTAGGAAACAAAGTTATTATAATTATATGCAGAGAATAGATTGCATATAATCCACAGGAGTTGATACCTTTGGTCTCTAACACTATTTGGCTGGATATTATGAAATATTCATTGCTGGAGAACTCAAGAGTCAGCATCTGATTAGAAGGACCAAGTCTGAAAATATATTAAAAGCTGTTGAGTGTTTGATCTGTTACCACTTAGTAGGTCAAAGACATTTAGGGGTCACTGCACTTCCACAGATAAAGACATCAGAGTAACCAGGGGGCTTGCATAAATTATTATTTCTCCAGTAGCCCTGCTGGAGGATTAATAGGTTTGCTGTATGGGTTTTGTTTAACAGCATTTAGGGCAGTCAGATGACTGAACTTCTTCCACTGATTCTTTAGGGGGTTGTTTGGTTGTGGGTTTGTTTCCTTTTTTGGTATAAGTGTTCTCCCAAATTACAGTGAATGAAAGGGATGTTTTGTTCTGTAAATCCTATTATGAACCTTGCCCTTTTCCGCTTTCTCCATTTGGAAACATTTTGTGACATTTAATGAGCTTGAGCACTCGACAGAAGAAGATTTAGACTTCTTGCATACATGCTGCTGGGCTTGAAACACCAATGCAGAAGAAAATGGAAGTATGTGATGAAGAATTGTAGAGGGTTTGCCACAGGTCTTGACCAGATACCTTTGCAGCCTATGGAGGACGTGTAACTTTAATGTTTCCTATCTGCAAGTAGTGGCAAAAAATTAAGCTCTTTTTTGTCCTAGTTGCACTCAAACGCTCAGTTGCATGTGTAAACCTAGGAGGAGTTAAAGTCTTCATATATTTGGGGGTTTTAGAAAAAGCAAGCTGTGCATCCTTTTGTTTTGTGTCTTTCTCTTTTTCTAAAAGTCTTTCTGTCTGTCTTTCCCAAAAGCAAATACTCTCTATTCAGAACAGCAGAAATGGCCTGATGCTATTTGTACCAAATGCCAAATTCAAGACAGAGACAAGCTATTAATAGGCTGGAGCTGTTTACTGATATTTATGGGTTCTCAGATGCCATTTGTTACAGCAGAGCAATCACAGCTGAAAGATACGTGCAGGATGTACAGGGTGTAGCATGATGTTATGCCAGTTCAGCTTCTGCACGTCTGGCAGAAAAACTGCAATGATCTGTTGCCAAAATGCTAACAAGGACCTATGTGTATATCTTTTCCACTGAAATATTTTCTGAATCATCAGTGATCTATGTGGCAGGCGCTGATTTCAGAATGCTTTTCTCATGCAAAATCCACTAAATCACAGCCTAAATTCCAAAGTCATACACTCTGTCATCCCTCACTGCTCTTTCATCATCTCAGCAGATGTAAATATTGCCACATTTCTTTCTATACCAGTTCCTGGATGGAGGAGGAGTCCTCCAGGCAATCATGGAGTAATTCTTGAAATCTCTGTGCACATCTGTGATGGTGTGCGATTTGACTTCTGATATTTTATGTAAAATAATTGATCTGGTAATGAATGGAGCCTTTTAGTAGTGGGATAAATAGCATTCACCCATTTTGAACCTTAGAGTTTGGTAGGTCTTGCCTGAAGAGAGAGGCCCCACTTCCTGCTGGCAGAGCAATGTGCTTTTGTAGCAATTCCATTGTGCTTTTGTGCAATATAAAGTCACGTTCAGGTTCAGATATTCACACCATTAAAAAACATCCTTGTGCAACATTATAATCTTAATGAAATATGTTTTCACAGAAAATAATTACCAGTAATTAAAGACACAGCCTAATACTTTGTAGGCACATGTGGTGCTTTGCACACAGAATGGCAGAGTCCACCCTGATGTGTCCCTGCAGTGGAGATGTTGTGGAAGACTGGCTGGAAGAGCACGGTTTTTTTGACCACTTTTAAATCTTCTGTTTCTTTTGAGTCCAAAAAGAATGGTACCCCAGGGGGTCAAAGTTTTGCCTCATTAGTCCTTGGCAAAATTCCACAAATCAGTTGTACTACTGAGACAGCCTTCTAGGAAACATTATTATGAATGCTGAGCAAAATATTCACACTCCCCTTTTTCTCGTAGATGTTAGCTCTCTTGTTTTGCCTTCCATTTCCCTTGCTCTTTCTTAAATCTGCATATAAAATAAAAGTATATTGTCAACTGTCATTTGTTTCCTGAAGTATTTTTTGCCTGGTTTATTTTTTGCAAGTAAGGTCACCGTATGCTTCTGTTGAAATGACAACATACTAACTCTGAGATGATGAACTGCAGGGTGGCTCCTTGGCAGTTCTTGCTTGTTGTGAACTCTACTGCATTTCCTAGCTGCGGTATCCTTTGATGCTTCAGAAGTCCTAGCCTTTCTAAACTGACAGATACAGCGAATAAATTGTTATATTTTAATTAGAGATAAGAGCAGTGCTCAAGTCCTTTTGGACAATAGCCATGACACGCTTTAATGAAAGTGCTACAACTTTCACTGAGCAGTCTCCTCAAATCAGTACAAGCACTTGCTCTTCTACATATGAAAAATGTTAAGCCTTATAGCTCAGTTCCTATTACTCTGAGCTGCAAATTCTAAAAAATTGAAATTTATTACTCTCTTGTAGGAGAGTGCTCAAATAGAATCTGAGTTATTTTCAACTGTGCTTGGTTTGATTTGGATTGGTTTTAACATTTTACAGATTAATCATGTTAGTGTGCTTTTTTAAGAGGGAAGAGACATTACTTGTGATTTATCTATGATTGTCTCACATCCAAAGAGAAAATTAGTGTTCAGTCTTTTATCAAGAACAGATATCTTTTCCTCTTTCTTCACCCCTTCTTCTGTCCCCTGTCTGCTGTGAGGAAATGGGTGATATTGTAGTGTCATGGTGTGTTTCCACATCTGTTGTCTCATTTCTGAACGCGTGTACTGCCATTTTCTCTGCATCTTTTTACTTTCCCTCTCAGCTTGTGTTCCTATGAACCACTCTCTGTTTTGCCATGTCTTCCTTCCTCTTCATTTTTACCCTTTAAATCCTTGTCCCACAGTCTACAAACTTAATTTAAAAAAAACCTCTAAACAAATAAAGAAAAAAAACCCCACCACTTCCCTTGATGTGTTCATGATATTATAAGAACTTTGATTTTGTATATAATATGATATATGATTGTATTAGTTTTTCTGTAGCCAGGTTTTAGTGGCAGTGGGGGGGGGGGGCTGAGGGAGAGGCTTCAAGAAG
>VXBA01002400.1:255675-355710 GCA_013399895.1 Serilophus lunatus | reverse complement strand
CCCAAGCAGCGGCTGAGAACAGCAGCTGACCACAGCAACACCTCCCCCCCACCTCGCCTTTTGCCTTGACCGCTGTGGGAGAGCAGGTTGGATGTAAGAAGGAGGGGGTGGGGGGTAAAAAGTGTCTTTTAGTCTCTCACTCTTAGCTCTGATCTTGTTAGTAATAAATTTAACTACTATTCCCACATGGAGTCTTGTTTTGCCTGTGATGGTGATTAAGAAAGAATCTGCTGTAGTCCTTATCATGAATAATGAAACCTCTCGTTATATTCTCTCTCTCCTCTATTGCTGGGCAAGGGGGAGTGAGAGAGTGGCTGCAGTGGGCCCCTGGCACCCAGCCCGGGTTAAACCATTACAATGATACATTTTGATAATTTCTCCTGTAAGATTATTTATAAATTAAATATAATTTTAAATTACATATTTTTCTTTCAATACTATACAAAATAATCTTTACTATATAAAGTCCCTTAAATACCTTAGACTAATGCTGCATACATTTTTTTATTAAATTCAAATTGATGGGTTGGGTTATTTCAGCAGTCTGAAGCAAAGAGTATAATAACCTTTACTAAATGATGCAGGTTCAATCTTCTTACCTGCTTGAGTTGTGCAGATAATTATGAGAGATGGTCAGACTTGTTTTGCTGAAATAGTCGTGTAATGTTCCTCTTGCCTTGCAGTGTTTTCTTTAAGTGGTTATTCCAGTAGGATTATGTTCACCTGTCTGCACCACAGTGCTCCACAGGGTTGAGTTTCAGCTGAGGTATAAAATAGTTTAGAAGAAACAGCATGTCCAAATTCACTTTTGTTTCTGCTTCTTCTTTTTACTCATTAGCAAAACAGTGCTCATGTGCTTCAAAGGGGATCAGTCAGGCTGTCTGTGATGATATCTAAATATCTATGAGGGTTCTATAGATGGCTCTGTTCATTCTATGTGGATGCTAAATGTTGTTAATTTGAGTTATTTATTCTGATGTCATATGAATGTTTCAGTAGATTTTAAACAAGTCCTAATTTTGTTCTACTTTATAGTATATAAAATATATAATATTTATAAGTTTATATTATTTGTGCATAATAAAATACTATGTTTGCCTTGTTAAGGGAAGTGTAGTCATTGAACATGTGGATCCATGAGATCCAGGGTCCTTGGCTATTACTGGAGAGTACCTGGATGGAAAAAGAGCCTGCTTGTCAATAACAAATGGGTAATCTTTGTTTTTCAAGAGCTGGCTGTGAGTTGATTTTCTTCACAGATAGGAAGAGAAGGCCCCTCCTGGGCCAGCTGCTGACACTCCTTTGTCATCTTATCAGCACCTCACTTTTTCAGGCTGAGAAATGGAAATGCATGGCTGATTCTTTAACTGGTTTTCTTGTTTGCACTTACAAGATGTGTTCCCATTCTGTAGATTTCAGAGCCTGCATTAAATCGTTGGTCATCATTTTGTTACGTGGCCAAAAGCACACTTGGTCTCCACGTCTGCCTTCTTACCACCTGAAACTAAGAAGAGGGACAATAGCCCTTTTAAGTATTTTAAGCGAGCAAGTAAACCCCACTAAAAATAGTTTACGGATTTTACTTCATTTTACTTCTGAAAACTGGAATACACTCTGTTATAATTTAATTCCATTTCAGAGATTTAAGTATTCAAATTAAAATACAGATCACGGCTTCTTTCTAAGGAAATTAAAAAGAAACACTGGAACACGTTTCTAATGCATAAATCTTTACAATACTGAGGTCTAAAATATATACAAATGATGACAATGATAAATGCTTTTGAAATTACAGGCAAGTTGTGAAACAAGTGCAGGTCTATGTGATTAAAATTCATTGCTGATTGAAATTAATGATAGTTTTATTATCTCTAGTGAAAGCATGCAGTTTATTTATTTAGGTGATGATAAACTTTTGGATGTAAATGAGTGAATAGAAAATGCTAATTTGTGGGCTTTCATCAAATAGCTGCAATCATTGTCAGAGGATCGTTGAAAGGAGGGCAAATAAAATGACATAAAAGACTTGAAATATTTGTATTTTCTAGGTTTGAAGTCATAGACTTGAGCCATAGTATTGCCACTCATTTTGGTGATTTTTGGATAACTTGTAGATATATTCTTCCCTCTGAATTTGTTTTCCTTGAAAACAGATATGAGTTGTTCTGTTGTTAGTGTGCTAAAAATATTTACAATATAACTTACAGTTTTAATGATACTTTAAAAATATTCTTCACAGAAAAAAAAAAGAAAATAACAATTAAAAAGAAAAGGAACATAGTACTTAATGTGATTTAATTGGAAATGACTGAGTCAGCCAAATTTTTGATAAATGATCTTTTCAAACTTCCTTAAAACATACTAAACCACTTATCTTAAATATAAATTTGGCATAGTTCTAAATCACAACCTGAAATGGCTTCAAGGGTGGCTGCAAAAAGGTTGGACTGCCTACCAGAGGTGTCTCCTTTGCCAGCTTCTTGCACCAGATTAAAATCCTTCCCTGGTTTGCAGAAAGGCCATTTGAACCATAGCAATAGGCTTTAGGCTCATGTTATATAATGCAGAACATTTGTGAGTTAGTTGTGATTTTTATAAGAAGTGCTTAGCTATGACAGAAATAGACTTATTTAATGTTGCAGGTCTTGGTGAAGAACCTACTTGGGGAAAAAAATTATTTACAGATGTTAACCAGTAAGGTTCTCTTGTATTTAGTTCTTTATATGGCTTTCTTTTAGAGATGACTTTTTAAAGTATATGGTATTTCAGATGTGGTACTTCAGATGGATCCTCTGTTGCCTGGAAATGGGGCTGGGACTCCAAATACTTAGAATATCTCGATATTGTAGGTTTTTCAGAGGAGGTAAAAAATAAATTAAGAAGTACTTAATGAAAAATCTGACTATAACATTTGTCCTAGCACCTGGTTTGAAACTTTTCTCTTTTTTTGGTTCTTAATGCACATATTTGGAAGGCAGTGATAAGGTCTGTGACCAATTGGCTTGTTCAATTCACTTGCTTTTGTAATCTGTTTTGAGTTAGCAGATTTTGTATGAACACAAGCAAAAATTAGATGAAGTCAGTACCTTTAGCACCTTTAGTATTGAGTTTAGTTCAAGTTCTTCTCCATTAGTTTGTTAAACTTCAGGCTACACCAGTTAATTATAGAGACTGCAATTTTAATGAATTAGCTTAGAAAAGGAACATTTATATTGCCCACTTGGAGAAGAATGCTGATTAAAAAGTGTGACTTTACAGGAAGATCTTCAAAACATGGTAGACAAAAGTCTGGATCCAGTAATCTCATGCCCAGTATCCTTGTGTACCAGTTATTAGGTTTGGTATCCAGCATGGATCAGGTCCTTCTTCAGTGCTTCATGGATTTGGTTTTAGCCAGTGTTTATCTTTTGACATTGAGGATGACACGAGAAGGAGCTTTCAACTTCTTTCCCATGGCAAAGCATCATGAGAACTAAAGAGGGAAGACAAAGCTTTGAGTCTGTTACTCATCTCCAATCTCCCATTCCATGATTCTCTTCCCCACAGTTTCAATGTTTTGGTCATGATTGCCCAAAATAACACCAGATTTTAGGTCATATTTCTCCACAAATAATGGGACTTCCTGGCTTTCTTAGTGCTTGGATTTATTTTCAGACATTTGACTCAGCATTAGTGTGGCATTGGCTTAATTATGGTTCTGCTACTGCCCACAAGATTCTGTAAAAGCAATAGCAAAGCGTGAAGGTATTTTTTAATTTCATAGAAAGAATGCTTGCAAAGTAAATGCTGTAGCTGACAGTGATATTGCAGTTTTAATTATTATCCTGCTTGTATTTACCAAACAGGAAAGTAGTAAAAAAATTACTTTAAAACAATTATTTAAATTACACAGGTGATATCTAAGAGCCAGACCTACAAAATTTCAACAGAATGTTTCTTCTTAACCCAGAGAAGAATTTCAGGACAAGTTCTGGCATGTTGCTGGTAGCCCATGTTTTTATTAGCTGTCTACTTTTTTATTACTGTGGGAACTTGGAATTAACAGTGTCCCAGCTAAGGTGAACAGCTCATTTAGAGTTCATATCTACAACTGCTTGGGAAATGCAAAGTAAATGGTGCTGTGCTGTCTGAGAAGTTTGGTGCCCAGGGTTATCTCCTTTATGTGGGATGGGTTCTAAAGCATAGCAGTATTATCAGTAATGACCCTCATTTTAGAGAGATAATGGCTCTAAAAGCCAATTTTCATTGGTAGCCTATTAGAGCAACACTGCAAGATGTGGGAGAGATGAGTTTGAGTCTCTTGTGAATCCCAGAGGAATATTCAAAGTAAGTCTAACACTTCTCGAGCAAGTGCTCATCTTGCAAAGGCCTCATCTAAGAAAGGCAGAAACAGCAGTATATTTTAAGTGGGAAAGTATGAAACCATTTAAAAATGCCCTGGATATTCTAGTTGATGAACTCTCAAGTAGAGCTGTGTGCTTTTTTGTCTTAATGTGAATGGTATGACTTCCAGTCTTTTCTGCTGGTAATCCTGCATTTAGTACGTGACCTAAAATTCCAGCAAATATATAATTAATAGGATCATTAGGATAATTTTTAAAAATCAGCTGATAAGAATTTCTGAATTCTAACTGATAATTGAGTAAATTAAGTAGCATAATTTTATATTCTTTCCATTTTTTCTTCTACGTTTCACAGGTAGTTTTACCAGATTTTCTGAAGTTACAATTTTTCTAGCGTGTTGGACACTCCAACCCATGAATTTCACTGTCATATACAATAACCTCATTGTTTTCACTCATTATAAGACAAGATGAGGTGCTTTATTTTCGAAACCTAAGCTATTTTAAAAATAGATGATCTAACAAAAATATATTACATCATTATAAGTAGATATAAGTAAGTATTGAGAATATAAAAGAGTATTTCTCATTGTTTTATTTACCTTTGCAGCCATTGAAATCATGGGGATTTTGCTTTGATTCTAAATTTTTAGTACTCTGACTATAGTTTTCTGGATGTATCCACTGTATCCAACAGTTGCAAACTATTGGATGTATCCCAAATGTCAGTTCTGAAGGAGGTAATGTAATTGTCTTGAAGGATTCCTAACTGAAAATACCACATTTAATGTTCAGTTGTCAAATGGAATTACATGCTGCTCCTATCCTTGATTTACAGAAGGGATCTAAACCCCATATAACAGATATTCTTGTTAAGGCAGAAAAATGGCAATGGTAATTTTTTCAAACCTGTTCAACTACTGACTGAGGTTTTTTTGGATTTTTTTTTGTGCAGTGAAGTATCAGCAACGCTGCTCATCTTGGTACAGGAAGTTTTTGAAGTCTAAAGAAAGAATCCAAAATATGATTTCTTGTGAGGTTTTTTTGGAGGAGTATACTTTTGAAGATTAGAAAGAAATTATAGGCCCTCAATAGCTAATTGTTAACTGCATCCACAATCCTACTGTAAAGAAAGTAATTTTTACCTCCCATGTTCCCTTTACTTGGGACTGTTGTGGGTTTTTTTCCCCTAACTACCTTTTAAAATTGAAGGTTATATCTGAAAGCTGTTTGTCTGAAATCCATTTTCCAAATATCGGCTAATTAAACTCAGAAAAACAAAAATTAAATTACTTCCCACACTGCTGAAACAAAAGCTTCAAGAATTTGCACCTGCGTTTGAAAGCATATAATAATTATCACTAACTTCTTCCTGAACTTAATTTCTTGAGCATCTGCAATAAAAAATGCAAAGTAATTTTGTACACACAAAAGAATTCCACATTTAAAAACAAAAAAAAATAAAAAATATAATTTATTAACACATAAGGGGAAAAAAAGGCTATTTTTTAATTTTAAAGCCTCTTTTATGGAGAAAAAAATCATAATTGGATTTGTTTCAGACAAGACAGATTACGGGATATTTGAACAATACATTGCTTAAGATTTACATGTATGGTACATAATAACACATTTGTGCTCTAGCAGTAGTTTATGCCACACCCGTTGCTTGGTGGTTCTTAAATGAGGTTTACTGTGGAAGAGAGACTTTTCAATTATTTACTGTTTTAATTAATCACGATGAACCAAGCATGATGATTTTGTACACTGGCATTATTCATCCTGTGACATAAACCAACACTGTCAGTAAATAATTTTGGATTTTTGACTGGCTAAATGTGTGCTTTTGTGCATACTGACTTGAAGCTCTTAGTTCATATTGATTTCCAACTGCCTGTGTGGTTTTGCTAATTTAAGAGAATGATAGCTGCTTTGGTACAAGTCATCATTTACTTTCAGCTTTTTCACTGTTGAGAAAGAGAGAATTTATGAATAAAGTCTTGAAAGATACTTTTTATCACAAACACTGATGAGTTTCCAAAAAAAAAAAAAAAGAGGTATTTAAAACTAGTTAGCTGTAATTTAAGGTACAATAAAATATTGTTAGTTTGGCTGATGGCAAAGGAATCATCAGCTTCATAAGCTATTTATTAGATGACTGAAGAAAGAAAAAATAGTTTTCTGGTAGATCTGATGCAGTATTATCCTTCAAGTACAGCTGTTTGATTTCAGTCCTTAAGTTTTCCTAAAATTTTACCTAGATAGTATTCTTTCAGAAAAACTTCCATACAAAAATAATTTGTAATCTCCCTTAAAAGAGTATTTTTGTTTAATTGAAAAAAGGCACCACATTGGAAGTACATTCTCCTTCATAAAATTGTCTACAACTCACTACAAAATAATTCTATCAATATTATTTTTTGGGAGAGGGTGTTTATTTTTTGACAAACACTGGTTTTCTGACTGTTGTGGGTTAATCCCAGCAGGCACTCGGGCACTTGCTCGTTCTCTTCCGAGGGGTGGGGGACAGAATCATAAGGTTCAAAGTCAGAAAACTTGTGGGCTGAGCTATAACCAGTTCAATAGGTAAAGCAAAAGCTGCATGGACAAGTGAAGCAAAACAAGGAACTCATTCACCACTTCTCACGGGCAGGCAGGTGTTCAGCCATCCCCAGGAGAGCAGAGCTCCATCACACATGGCAATGACTTGGGAAGACAAATGCCATCACTCCGAATGTCCCTGTGTCCAACCCCACCTTCCTCTTCCTTGCCCGGCTGAGCACGATGCCATATGGCCTGGGATATCCCTGGGGTCAGCTGGGGTCAGCTGTCCTGGCTCCTTGTGCTCTCCCCTCAGTCCCTGGTGAATCAGGTTGAGGGTTTTGCTGTTGTGTGTGCGCTGCTCAGCAATAATTAAAAGGTTCCTGCGTGATCAACTATCTTTTGGTCACAAATCTGAAACACAGCCCCTTATCAGCTGCTATGGAGAAGAGCAACTCTGTCCCAGCCAAAACCACTGACAAAGAATACAGCACTACAGAAAGCAAATTCCCAAAGTTGGTCTGTTATTTTTTAAGCACCTAAGTTAAACTAGTGTCATCATCATCATTATTATTGCATGCTCAGTGGTCTGCACTGCTCTCAGTTGGGGAAATGAAACCTTTCTGTAAACCAAACCTGTAGATTTGAATTTGAATTTCTGGTTTGGTGCTTTATTCTGTGCTTCAACAAAGTTCTAGGCTCTGGATAAATTCAGTTTAAATAGACTTGAGTACTTTCACAACAACTGTAACCATGATATAATTTTGTTTTAAAACAAAAAAAGGTAGTTGTTTGTAGGTAAATTCTAAAACTAACAGTGTTATTGAAATCATACATTTGGAATAAGATGTCTATTTTCTCCAAAAGCCATTTTTATGTCTTCTATCCCTCATCCTCCAACTTTCTCATGAAGTTCCCAGAGGTGATTTTACAAATATCACACAACGATGACTGTTGAACAGTGATCTTAAAGAGACCCATTCCTTTTCACTAAGGTTATTGCTGCTGATTTGGTTTGAAAATGTGTTTTGTATCACGTTTGATACCACTTGGTACCTGCTTTGATCCATCTAGTAGTACTGACTTATTTTTTTCTTTTCCCCTCCAATATTCTACAAGAAACTCCTATAGTTATTTAAAATATATGCTGCTGTATTTGAGTTCATTCGTGGCATTAACATAAACAGACAACTGTCATTAAAAAAAAAAAATAAAAAATTAGTGCTGACTCACACCAATGGGAGTTTCATGCAGAGGTGGTAATTCAGTGTGTAACAGAACCCAGCTTCCCCAAGATCAGCCTGCTTCAATTTCCAGAGCTGAAAGCTTAGTGTTGATTAATTATTATGGAGTTTTTTTCATTCTATTTAAGGACTGGTTTTATTAATGCATTCTTCAAACCAAGACATAAAACATTATCGCTCTCTGGATCACTGTAGTAAGTGTTGAGATCTGAGGGGACCAGCTGGAGCAGCTGTGTTCCCCCTTGAATCTGGAAGCTAAAAAACTTTCATCTCTGTTGCTGTCTCAGCTGCTGGTCTCGGGCTGTGGCCTTCCCATAACTCAAACCAATTTCAAAGCAATGTAAGTAATCTCATTGGAATGCTTTTGGAAAACCACAGGAAGATCCTTTTTTTTTCCCCTCCATTATTATTATTATTGTCATTATCATCATCATCATCATTTTGTTGTTGTTATTATTATTAACTAAATAGTGCCTATCCATTTTAAACGAATCCTTCCATTTAGAGGTAATCTGTGCATGACATCTCTTGTGAACTGACAGGCCCATCCTACAGCCATGTCAGGGATCTTGTTGCTAGTTTTTAAATGAGGAAAAGGAGGCAGTGGATCCAGCAGAACAGATGGCATGTAAAGGCTGAGCTTAAGAGGTTTGTTTAAATCTTTTTGATAGTTGCATATAAGGGTATGACCTTTGAATCAGGTTGCATGCAGAATTGTATTTCAGACACGGTTTTGGTATAAAGAGAAGAAAGCCTTCCTGAAGGACATACAAACGCTTGTAAGTTGTATTGACAGGATGGGCAGAAATGGGCATTAAACAAAAGCAAAGCAATGGGAGGAGAGCTTTTGAGACCTCATGGTAAGACCATGGGCTTTACTCGCTTCTTGATGTTTCTGACCTCACAGAGAACCTCAGACTTTTTAACCTTTCTTGACTGACTCCAGTGAAGTGTAAAATAGTAATACTACCAGACTTTCCAGGAAGGGACAAATTCCTGCTGCTGACCTTCTTCAAAACAGGGAAAAGTATCTATCTGTCTTTTCTTCTGAATCCTAAATCTGTGATTGCCAAGCTGACAAAATACAGGAGAAAGCCTCTGCCTCCCCTGCAGTGTAATGACAAAGTGGCTTACAGTCTTGCTAATAGGAATCTGTCAATGGGGAAGTGGCTGAGTGGTAGCTAATCAGAATGCTAAGTCGGTAGCAAAAAAAAGTTGAAACCAATAAAACTTCCACAGATCAAAAGAAATGATCAGAAAAGGCACTGCCTTTCTGAATGCATTTGCAAAGTAAACACTGGAAACTCCAGTTACAGGGTTTATTCCAATAGAAGAACCAGTGAGGACTCTAAATATTATATAATTAAATGTTTTATGGTTTAATTTTACCTAATTATCTGCAGCAATTTATCTTGAATTTATCAATTCATCTATGAGATGAGTCTGTTTGAAAAGATCTGTGTGAATTAGCTCTATCTTTTCAGTGTAGACAATGAACATGTTCCTGTCTCACAAAGGACAGTCAGAGCTAGTCTGGATTCATTGAGACACTTCTGTTTTCAAAATAAATTGTCTTCTAGCCTAGCCCTGAGCTTTCCTCTGCTTGGCTCAGAGCACTGCTTTGTGATGGGACGATGAGGGAGGCAGTGCTGTAGAAAACATAAGCTGGGTACCAGGAGGGTTTGCAGTGTAAAGGCCCCACATCCTCCACACAGGTTCAGCTGCTGTTGCTCCAGTCCTTGCTTGTCCTCATGTCATTGCAGCTGCATCCCATTGCTAGTGGCATCTTTCAGATGCATAAAATTTCTCCAAGCACGTAACAGAAGCATGCTTGAGTGACAGACTGTCACTGCAGACTTTCACTTTCTGGCTATTGACCCAATTAGTAGTCTCATGGTGAATTCCAAATTAAGTGGTATTTTACAGCACCAGCACAGCACTAGTAATCACTCTCTTAGGCCAGCAGGGAAAGGCATCATCCTTTTAATTTCTGGTGTCAGGGGAACTTTTGAAGTTTATGGATGATGATTTCTGTCTCTCTCACATTTATGACTGATAGCAAAATGATTTATAGTTTATCATATCATCTTTCTGCTCAGTGAAGGACCAATACAAGAGAAGTATATTTTGAGAATGTAGAAAAATGGATGGATTTAAGCACAAGGCTTCATTACTATTCTTTGAACCATCTAAATGATTTGACCTTTATCCATAAAGTGATCGCTGTGGTCAACAAAGGCTAGTATTGATTTACAGCACAGCTAACCTGTCAATTCTAAGCTCAGCCTTTGACCTTTTGTTTTGTTGCTGGAAAAATTATGGCACATGCCTGAGTCATAGTGTTTAATAGGTTTTTTCTATATGCAAAAGGCCAAAAGGCTCATTCTAAATAAATCAGCCAGTTTAATAATCTAGGTGGCAGGAGAAAGCAAATTGTCCATAATTAAGAAGTTCAGCAAACCTGCCTGCCAAAAGTATTTCTCAGAATTAAACAATGAGTTTTTTCAGGAGACAATAAATGTTCCCTTCACAATGGGTAACTGCCTTCTCTTATCACATGCTTTTTTTCTTCCATCTTTTAACTCACATCTGTTCNAAGGTACTGATTGCTGCATTTTTCATGTTTCAAGCTTCCCCCCTTTTAATCTTGCTCACAAACAGAACACCACTGAGAGTCTGTTTCCTTCCCAAATCTGCTTCACACATAAAGTAATGTTTGCCCTCTTCTCTAGAGCAAGGTATACCACTTCACAGCAGCTTCAAACACATGAAAGATGCCTTTTTTTTTTCTTTTCTTTTTTTTTTTTTTTTCAGCATGTCAGCTCGGGGAGATAGTGTTTACATTGTTCAGTGATATGGCTTATATAAGTTAAATGTGCTGACTGACCATTTAATTGTGCAGATGGCTTCTTTGCTTTGTCTGTATTTGGTTTGTCTGAAATTGTTTGTAAAAGGCTGTTAATGGAACTAATGGGAATGAATTTCCCTCCTCTACCCTCTTTCCCACCCCTCCCCTCCAATAAAAATTTTAAAAAAAAAATAGTTTTGTGTATTGAATACCAGTTGTCTATTTGTGGAAGGTAGGTTGCAGTATTATAATTGGGGTTGTATGGAAGGGTAGCTTTATGCATGTAATAATCATCAGAGTCTCAAAGCTTGGTATCTTTATGATTTTATTCTAACATTCCACATCTAGGAATGAAAAATACTTTCATTAAAATGTGGATAAAATTTCCATCATTGCTGTACGTCATTTAGAGCAAAATTTAACTTTTATGTCTTGAAGGGAAGAATGTAATTAGTTTTAGGGAAGACAAAAACCTTGACTGGTTGAGTTCTGAACTAGATTGTAGTTTCTCCTTCTGAAACAATGTTCCCATGTTGCTGCCAGAAACCACTTAGATTTCACATGTGCCTCAATAGAATCAAGAGGATTGACTGACTATGAGGAAAAGCTCAGGAACTTCACTTTGTTTCAATAGATTTTTTTACATAATTTACATGGGAGAACTAAAACAAAAAGAAAGGTGTTCACTTCTTTAAGTTGTATGGCAAACTCTTGTTATATGTCACTAGTACCTTCAGGAATATTCTTTTTATTTAAAATCACTCTGTCTTTAATGCAGTGTTCTGAAATCTGGGCAACACTCTCATCTGGGCAACACCTCAGATTGCCCATCCATAGATGCAATCTACAGATTAATCCTTTCAGCTTCATTCTTATCTAGGACTCAGTCTAGGTCTGTATGATAAGGGATTACATATGCTCGCAGGAACACACATCTGTATCAAAGAGTTTGTCAATACTAACCTTCTTTTAATGATCATTCATTTTGAATTCCAAATTCAGATTGATACCTGGATCTTGTTTCCATGACTACAGTTGAGATTGGTAATATTTGATGCCTATTTGTGTCAGCAATTCATGTACTAGAAATATGTAGATAGGTGTAAATTAATTTCAGTTTATATTCTCCTTTATGCAAAGACTGGAGCAGAGTATCATGACAACCCAATATATAACTAGCAGGCATGATGCTAGAAGACAGTGTGAGGATATGTAGCTCTGCGCAGTATTAATTTACTGAAGGAGTCATATCTAGCCTTGGCTGATTTGGTTAGGCAGGCAAACTCCCTTGTTCTACTTACCCCAGGGAAAACAGATGCCAATGCAGAGGAAGAGCTTTAATAATAGCAGTAGATTTGCCATCTGTCACCTTGCTGGACAAATAATCAAGGATTAAAGATTTAACGCCTGAGAGGGATCCTTCTTTCCCCCCCCCTCCTTTTTTTTTTTTTAATTTCTGTTCTTAACTTTGTATGTAAATCCCTATGAACACTATGGTGGAGTTTTATTGTACTTATATTTTCCTAAGGAGACCAACCTTCAACAATGTTCTCCTGAAATCCCACCTTTTGTAATCAGCTTTGGAACACCTGTAGTTATCAAGGGGCACATCATGGAAGAAATCTTGTTTGATTCCTTTGCATCTGGATTTGCCTCTTTGCTATTTCTCTGTAAGGAAAAGAAGAAAGAAATTGGGTGTCCGTTACTATGTGTTGCTATGGAACACGAGATCTGAAAGCACTATTTCAAGGAGTCTGTCACTCGCTGGAATTAAGAGCAAAAGTGCACTTACAAATAAAACCCAAGCACCTCTTCCTGGGCTGGTTTTGTATGACCTCTTCGTGTGGTAAATTTTAGAAGTTTTAACTTGCTGGAAGGTTAGGCAATATATTTTGAATGTAGGTGTTAAGGATGGTTCTTGATTTTGGGAGGGGCACTTGCCCTGCTGTCATTTATTAACCCTGCAGTGAGCATTTGCTGTAGTTTAGTCATTTCAGTTGCTAAATGGAGAAGGAAAACAGGAGAAGAAACCTTACTCAGTGTATGCTGTATATGAAACCATGCACCATACAGGTGGATCTGTGTTGCAAGATAGTACATGGATAAATAAAAAACAGCCAGAAGGAATATAAGCTAATAATGAAAGAAGTAAGTGGCACATGATGATGGGAGCCCAGCAATTTTGAGTTCTGTGTAAGTATTGCAACAAGGCAACTTCAATAAAACCCCTTTGTGACTTTGAGGTTATTGTGAGAAGCATTACTGTTTTAGGGATGCTTTACAGAAATCACAAATTTAGTTGTGGGGCAAAAAGGAGTAAGTGAACTATTGATTAAAAGGGGTAACATGTTAAGGGATCTCAAGATTATCATACAGAATAGCACTTGAGCTGTTGTCATAATAAAACTGTAGAAATGGTCTACATGTGCCCTTCAATTGAGTGACTCAACTCAACAGGGGATAAAAAGAGAGAGTCTTTCAAAATTGTATGACTCTGATTGTGAAACAGGTTGTGAGATGGGTTCCAGTCTCAAAGAAGAATGAGGTTGAAATTGTTATTTCATATCTTCGGTCTCAGTTAAGAAGTACTTTGTTTTTCTATGCCAGAGACATGATAAGCCACTGACATATGATGATGTTATGCCATCTGACAGTGTTTAACTAAATTAGTGTAAAAACCTCAGAAGTAATTTTTGTATCACGTTCTGTGTCTGTGTAAGATGAAAACCTCCAAGTCATCTGTAGAACTTTTTCACTTTGTTTCAGAGATGCTTGGCCTTCTCATAAGCCTGATCCTTCAGTCAGTGACCGTTCTGTCTATTCACCTGTGTAGTGAGGCAGGAGGTTAGACTATTCCCTGGTACACAGCTGATCAAATGCATTTTATTGTCTTTGTCTATTATTTTTGTCTTTGGCTCTGTAATATCAGAATGTCTTCAGAGAGACACACTGAGCACTAAATGGGATGTGACATAACCCATACTTCACACTTTCTATAAATGTAGTTGGAAGCCTCCAGTCTAATGTTGAGGCTGAAAATGATTGCCACATATAGAGTGAGGGTTTGCAAACAAGGTGGGAAGGGGCTGCACAAGGGGTTTTGCTTTCCCAAACAGTGTGAAATACAAACTGCCCAGTAGAGCCCTGATCATGTTACCTAATCAGTTCTTTGACATTTCAGTGCTTCAGCAGTTTGGTCTTTCCAGTTTTTTTGTCTGTGATACAAAAAGAAATAGAAGTGTTTTGGCATAGCTGGAGCTACTGGATTTGTTATTACACTTGAGAAGTGAAAATTAACAGTATAATTGCAATGCTCACTTTTCCTTCTGCACTGCACTGTGAAATTTATTCCCTTATAAGTTGATCCTCACAGAGAATGTCATCTCCTTTGCTCTTATGACAAACAGATCATATCTTTGCTTTCACTTTATTATTTACAAAGGGATTTACAACTTCTTAAGGTTGATGGCAAATGAAGTGAACCAATATTTTCAGTTGTACAGTTGCATCATGAAATTAATACATTGTAATTACAGTCCTGATTTTTCTCAGATGAAGATAATATAAAAACTAGCTATTGTACCTGTGGTTGGCCTCCCTTGATTTTATCAAATAGCTTTTTAGGATATTTAGTTCACAATTGTTTAGCTGATTGTGAATTAGTCAGCATCATATCACTATTTCCCTTAGACAGAGCCAGGCTTCTATTTAATAATAATATATGTAGATGTGTGTCTTTTCAAAGTGAATTACAGGCTTCAGCTGAGATGTTCATTGAGAGGACAAGTTGAGTCCTCTGAAGCTAGTAGCCTCATTTTGCCTAGAATTTTATTTTTTTTTTAATTACTGAGTTTTAAATTTACTGTGTGCATAAGAATTAAGGAGTGGGATTTTCAAAAGACTCAGCAGTGGCCTCATCTGTACTCAGTGAAGTTAGTGATAAAATACTCAAAGCTGGATTTTATAGGATTAAGCCGATTTACACCATCTGTGAATCTGGCCCCCATTAACTTCAGTGGTAGCAGACTTAACCAATATTGAGAGCATTTGAAAATCCCATCCTAATTTGGTAGTAAATACTCTGTATAAATGGTAGATGTCAAAGGGGAGTTAAAAATAACAAAGCATCAGTCTAGGTTCTCCCTGACCTTTGTAATTATACCTTCTTTTCTATCTCAGAGTTCTAATATAATGTGCATAATAATGTTTGGGGTTTTTTTTATTTTCTTACTACTGTCATTTTACCATATCTAGTCATTGACAGTCTCAAATCAAAGGTTTACAAACAGGTTTTGTATGTGTAGCCAGACACACAAAACCCAGATATTTGGGGTTTGTGGTATATGTTGGTGCAGCAAATTTCTTCCTGGCAAAAGCAGTTTAATGTTTGGTTGCTTTATTTTTCTTTCAGCAGTAGGTAGTAACACAGAACCAAATAAAGTTATCTTGCTTTCTTTGTCTATACATATATCTGCATATTTTGTCATGTGTATGAGTATATATTTTTATATATCTGTTAGACACAGCTCAGCTACTTTCAGCTACTATCCATGTCTGTTTGTCTTTATCATCCTTCAAAGCCTGAATAAGGGAATGCATGTTCTAGCAGTGGTATGGAGCAAAAAGTTCTGTGAAGGTAATTTCACATTTTGGAAGCTTCCTAATTTGGTCACCTGAGAACTGTATAAAAGGCCAAATGCTTAATTTCATTATTTTATTGTAGAAATATTGGTAAGTAATCAAGTGTTATAATTACTGTGTATTTCTCCCTTTGTACTCAAATATTTTGTGTTTGGGGTGATGTAAAGCAGATATTTTGAGGTACTTTTAAACTTGCAAATATTCTTTATTAATAAATTCAGAAGGGAGTGTTTCCCACGTGTTTGCTGTTGATCACTGCCACTACTAAAGCTTTCCATTCAAGACAGACCAGGAGCAAAAAGGGAATTTCAACTTAGTAATGTGGGAGCCTTTTCATCAAGTCAGTGTGGCTGTTACATTTCTGTACCAGGATAGGAATTTGAGATATTTAGCACTGACTGGAGCAGTTAAAAAGCTGTCACCAACAGATTTATGAAAAATATCATGGTCATTGTTCTGGATCATAGTTTGGATCCAAGTTACTCTGTCCCTAAAGAAGAAAGCATATTGCTATAGACAGCCTTCCGAAGGCACATGGCATAAACAAACCCTCCATCAACACTTCAATTCTCAAAGTGGTAATTGAGGTTTTAGCAACAAGACTCTGCTTGACTGTAACCAGAGTCAAATAACTAAAACTAGTTTCAGCTCACTTACTCATTAAGGGACTTGGAAAATGAGTCCTGTGTTTGCTCAAGTGAGTAATGTAGAACTTTTTGCACCTTGAGCAAATTCACTTCTTTTGACTATTTACTGTCTTTTTCTTTAATCTTGACTTTTTTCAGCAAAAGTGTATCAAGCATGGTAAAGTTCTTGAAACAGTCTCTTTTCAGGTGGTGTAGCACTGTGATGTAAAGTAATTTTACCCCTTTAATCTAACTTCTTTGTATTTTTAATAACATAAATTTCCAAATCGTGGCCATGGTGGAGATACTGCATACTAAAAACTAATTTAAAAGAGATCCTGATACAATTTTTCTTGTATAGATAAAAAAGAAAAAAGCAATCAGTGCTATTCCAGAGATATTTTTAAACTGATAGTGTTTCATGTGTAAAGCAGTGGTTTAGTTGAACAGAAGAATCAAACTATATCTGTGATCTTAAGAGGGTATTAGTATTACAAGTATTAAACTTGACTGAAACAGTTTTCTCCTATTCTTATTTTCTCATATTAATGTAAATTGCTTAATTTTGCTTAAAATGAAATCTAGATTAAGGAAAAAACCCTTGAATAGCTTTCTGTGACAACTATGCAATGATTGTATTATATGGCCTTAAAAGAATCTTTATTCTCATGGAGATGATGGTATTATTTTTGTGGCCACAGTGCTGCAGTGATGAGACACACTTTTGTGTTCCAGACCTAAAGTGTTATCTCTGGTGTTTTCCACCGTTGATTTGGCAGGGATAGTTTTTGGGTATCTCCTATGTAGGCTTTTGGAATGACAGAGCCTGACATTCTAAAATCCAAATAATACTTATATTCACATCTGATATTTCATTATTTTCCAGTCCTTTTGTGATAAAATGTATCCATCTCTACGAGTCCTGTTGCTTTTTTTTTTTTGAACGTAAGCAAGGTTGCAGTCCACTGTCTTCTGTTAATAGGCTTTGGAATTGATCTCACATTGAACTTTGTAGCAGAAGATGCCCTTTTGAGATCCAATTGTTAATTGATGCTGAAGTTGTCAAACTGATAAGTCTAAACATTCTTCTTTAGGAAAACAAAGCAACACGACAAAATACAGCAGCTGCTGTCCTGGTTTATTGCATTTAATTCAGAGAAATGGAAAACTAGGCTAGGTAGATATGGATTATTCTGCGTATTGGATGGAAAAGGACACAAATTTTCCTTGCCCATTCCTTTCCTCATTTCGTGTGCTCATTGAAACTTGGTATCCTCTACGGCACATGAAAAACACAAACCAGTCAGTCCATTAAACCCAAAATGGTTTTACTCTTACATTGGTTTGATGGTTTTGAGATGTCAATAATATCTTGTGTTTATTTAATCTTACCTTGCATTTGCTGTAGATTCTGTCAGTCTGAATGGAGCTTAGGTTCTTACAGCAACAGAGAATGGGATTGGGAAGAGAGATGGATCAGAGGTATTTTCTGTCTCTCCATGGTGGCTGTTGAGAGGCATCAAGGGAAGTTTTCTTAACATTAGGGTTGCATATAGGAATACTCTGTCTTCATATCTGGAGTTTTTCTCTTTAAACCCCAAATCTACAGAGAGTCAAAGGCAAAAATACTGTTCAAACAGCAAAACCAGCTTCTGATGATTGTTTCCTGATTCCTTTTCAACATATGGATAGGTGCACATGTAACTCCACTTAAATGTGTTCTGTGATGCTCAGGTAAACTATGGGGCTATTGTGATTTAATGTCTGTGCTGATTGGTGAGCCAACTACTTCTGAAAAGTTTGGTTGCTCTTTTCTAGCTAGAAACACTCACTTTGTAGATTGTCTCTAGCTGCTCATTTGCACAGAACTCGTAGGAGAGAGCAATTACCTTGGAGACCATAGCCTGATGTTAAATTTGGTTGGAAGTGACTGTATTCCACAAGTTATTAGAAGGAGACAGAGAAGCAGACAGGTAGGCAATCTATCCATACAAACCTTGCTGCTTTAGGAAAGGTGCTTCTGTTTAAAAGCATCACTCACACAACACCGAGGCTTTGAAATCTCATTATGTCCTGCAGGTATAATAGGTAGGAACTGTGTAGGAACTTGTTCTTACAGACAGCATCCTGTAGGGTGGAAGTATCCCCTGCAGCAACAGCAATATTTTAAGTCTTCATTTTTGAAAGTTCTGCCTCCTATATGTTTTTGTAGTGCCTTTACCATTGAAGTGTCTTTGAGGTATTCATAAGGCAAACTGACAAAAGAGCGTTTTCCTTAGTCCTCTTACTCACAGGATGATGTAGCAGGTATCACATTTGAACTGGATATTCTCATTAACTCCTTTTTATCATATATTAGCAATAAAGAAGAAAATGCCCATTGAAAATACCTGTGTTTGAATGCAAAGGAACCCTCTGAATCTGAGTAGGGCACTGTGACAAAAATAAACTTCTTCAGACCAGTCACACACTGATAGGTGTGTGACTGGCATATTTGTGTAGTCCTATGTTTTTCATCATCATGCTACTGATATTTGGGACGTTCTAATTACTCACAGGCACACACATGCACATGTACACACAAATCTGAAATGAAAAGATTTATTCACTGCAATAATGACTTCTACTATGAAGAAAGTCTGGAATTCTCATCTCTGTCAGTCTGTTGCATTATATATCTCTCTACATAAAACTTGTTAAACCTTCCAGTGTAGTGATTTTGCAAACTGTTGTGAAACGTCTCAAATTAGCATTTAACATCTCTTAATTTCCCGACATATTTCAGAGTCATCCAAAATAAAGTTAAAAAGTGAGTAAAAAGGAAAAAAAAAAAATCAATCTTCTGTCTCCAGGTACTATAATGACAGACGAAACCAAGTTTACTTGGAGTCATTGCAAAGACTTGTTCATGGAAGTTGGGATTGCCTCTATCAATGACTTGTTCATGAAAAAATATGGTTTTAGAAAACTTTTTTCAGTTTTTGATTCAAAGTAAAGATATGAAGACCAATTAAAGAAAATGTCACAGAAGTAACATTTTCTGCATTACACAATTCCAAGGTTTAATTCATTCCATTAATGAATTTTTGGATCGTTTTTCTAACCCATACCTCCAAAAAGAATGAGCCTCAAGGGGTCACCCTGTTGTCATTCTGACAGAAAGTCTGAACTTGAAGAATTATAATTAAGCAAATCAAAAGCAGAGGTTTTGACACTTGAGGATGTCAACCAACATACTTTTGGCTGTATAATTTGCTCTTCATATTTTGCATACGAGTCAGACAAGGTTTGCTTTATAATAGGATGCAGGAGTTACCAGATAACCTTTCTTCAACCATTCCCATGCTCTCCTAAATCTCACAACAGATAACTATGTCCAAGGAAAACTTCTCAGAAGTGTTTAACAAACTGAAATGTCTCTGAGTTACAGAAATGGAATTTTTACATAAACAAGGACTGTTATCATGTCTCCCTTTCAGTCTTATTTGTTCTTTAGAACACCATTGCTCTGTAAAGTCCTACATCAGACTTTCAGGTTATCCTTTTCTGGTCTTTAACTCTTTTGTTTAGCTGTTCCTGAAGTGTGATGGCAAAGCTCAATCTCCAGCTAAAACTCTGCCTGACTAATTGATTTGAATGTTTAAGGAGCTTCAGAAGACAACCAAAGTTTTTGAATTTATAACCAAGTTGGATTAAATATGGATATATTTAATGAATTCTTTAGCTGAGAGGACAGTATGAGGGGAGAGATGAAAGAGACTAATGTTTTTATGAAGCTGATGGAAATTTCTTGTTTATGTTGTTCTTCTTTCTGCTATATTTTTATGGACTATCACTCTTCAGATAGGTTTTGTTGATTGGTAGGTTCCTTAATGCACATGAGCATATCTAAATAATATAAGTAATATCATAGCTGGTAAATATTGCCACGTGCTGAAGTCAGAATTTGTGGAGAATTTATGATTAGTAGGCCGTCTACACATGGGTCCATGAGCACCTATGCAGGAAAATGTCTTTAGAAACAGAGAACAATCAAATGACATCTTGTTATGCCCTGGTTGATGCAAGTTTTAAGAGCAGCAGAACGGGAGTGAGACAGAATTTTTGGGGAGCTAGGTTTGCTCAACAGAACGTGTAAGTTAAATAAAGGTGGCACCTTCTAACTACAACTAAGCACATCTCATTGTCTCCTGTTGCTTTCTTTTTTCGTTTTCTTTCTAAAAAGTAGTAAAATGGAGTACCTTTTGTCTTTTAATTAATCAGTTCTTTCTATTGCACCTGAATTCTTAATGCATACTTAAGATTTCATAGCAGGGAATGTCTTTAACACAATTTTAATATATCACTACGCTGTTCCAAAACATTTAATTGGACTGTCTGGGTAAATTGAAATATTGGAGATTAATACAACATTAAAAATACAATGAAGTGGGCATTTCCCTGTTGGTTAAATACAGGCAACTTGGAATTCTTAAGTTGGTACAATTAATCAGTTAGACATACTGCCTCTGTAATACTCAGGTTATATCATTTCTCAGTGGGATTTTTATGTAAAAAAATTATTGCTTTATAATTTAACTAAGCGCTCCCTGTAGAAAAATTACAGTGCCATCTTGTAACATAAACAACGTAGATTACTGTTTTGTAGGCTTAGTTCAGTCTTCTTTTATTTCTGCCATATTAATAAAATTCGTGGTGTAGCATATGGCACCAAATCCCTTTTTTTAAAGTCAGTGAACAAAATTTTCCGAACAGTATTATTTTGTTTCTTAGGGAGCTTTTATTTCTGTTCCCTAGAACTTGTCCACACAAAGTCATAGCTGGAGATTTAATGAACAGTTTTTCCTTGATTTCTTCAGAAAGGCAAAATACTAAAAATCTTTTACAAACTACCGAATTAAAGTATGAAGACTTTAGTCAGAGAGACATCCATTATCTGATTGTAGGTAAAGTAGGCTTTTATAAAGAAATAAAAACTTATACAACCTTTTAGCTTATAGCTACAGTAACAAAGACTATAGCCCAAGCTTTTGACATTCTCCTTGTTACTGATTTTATTGTACCTTTTTCCACTCCCATTAATCTGCTCATATACACAATTTAGTAAATAGTCTACCTAGACACACTGTAAATAGAACTGCAAAGCGGATGAATGACCTCGTTTTTAATCCTCATTACAATTTAATTTCTTTTATTGAAGATGATTTCTGACCTTGATTTTTTTTTTAACCCATATATTTAAAACCTTCTGGCCTGGGAAACATTTAAAACGTATATTTTGCTTTATTAATTTATCATAGTGACAAGAAAAAGATGTGTGTGCCTTGAACCATTGGGCCAGTATAAAACTATGTTCCTGGAAATGAAATACTATAATTAGAATTCCTTGGAGGCAGTGTTTTCTTTTTAACTTGATGTTACAACTTCAAAGACTGTGACTTCAGCTGATAGCAGAGCAACTCCCTAAGGCGATCTCAGTTAGACAGCACAGGGATGGCCATTCAGTAGTAGATAAAGGAGTCTGTGGAGTTAATGAGTAATTCTGCCATTTAAAAAAGCATTGCATTTTTATTCATTGATGAAAATTACAGTTTTGACATCTTAGTTAAAAGTTGAGTAGGAATGGGGAAATTGGGCTGGTAACGTGAGAGTGATCAGAGGCAATAATGTCATAGCACTGGCAAGTAAGTATTTTAATGTAAAGTGCTTTTCCTTCCAACGGCCTACAGAGTAGAGAAACTTGTCGGATCATCCCATCACCAATGCAGTAACTTCCCAAAGGAAGTAATTAAATTAATGTTTAAGTTACTTAAACATTAGTGCATCTTTCACGTCACTGGACCAGCTTTCCATAAGCAAATTGCACATTATTTGGTAGTTTCTCTTCCCCTTCCCCATGTTTTTTTTTTCCATTTGCTCTGGTCTATTTGATTCTCTTGCTTTTGTGGGAATGAGCCCAGTCGCAGAATGACCATATTCCAACATGCCACTTTTGAGCTGCAAAAAGTACATGTGTCAGCAAGAGCACAGTGCTGTGCTTGGGCTGCAGGCCCTGACAGGGATCCAAAGCCATGTTTGACAGGGGCTGCTGGTGCTGAGGACAATTTAGGAGGGGCTGCTGGGGCTGAGGACAGTGCTGACATGTGGGTTGTTGATAAGCTGCCAAGTGCAGCCAGGCTGTTACTGGTGGCAGGTCCAGTTGACAGGGCCGGGGCCGAGGGCTTATACACACAGTCAACCTTAAACCTTGTTCTCTCTCTTTACAATTCCTTTGTTCAGACAACAGATGCCCTTTTCTCTGTGCCCCAGTATATGTTTTAAAGCAGTAAGAAGCAGGGGCCAGAGATGAGAAGCAACAGGAAAAAAAAATACTGGATGAATAGGTTGAAAAGGAGGGCTTTGGGGCTGAAATGTCTCAGAGGCGAGCACCTGTCAGTGCTATGGAGGCTGGCAAGCAACATGGGAAGTTAACCTGGGAGAACAGGTTATCCTGAGCTCTTTGTTTTTGGAGGAGTGCCGTTTACATGGGCAAGGTCTCCTGCAAGGCCTTTCCCTGCAAGTCTGGTGCTGCTTATCCTGGCCCCATATCCTTCTGACAACTGAATAGGGATGAGGTGCCTGCAGCTGCCAGCCTGGTGCCAGGCTAATAACAGGAGCAGGAGTGGATGGGGAGGGAAGGGCGTTGTAACCCCGGGACCTCAGGGCAGCAATGTACACAGCACGTAGTGCTGAGTCAGCCCAGCCTGGCTGGTCTGGGGGGCTCCATAGCTGGTGTTTAATAATGTATGTGAGTTCTGAGCTTCAGCTGAAAGCTCAAAGCTCAGCCTGTCCATTGGTGTAAATAAGGCTGCTGGACTTGTGCAGTCTAAGCAAACCCTCTCTTTTCTGCCTTTGATGCCCAGACACAATTTTTATGGAGGTTCCATTTCGTGTTGTCTTAGCAAAGGAAAAAATTAATACGCCTGCATACTTCTGCTTAACTGTTCTTCTAAGTCTATAAATACATTATTAGTGCCCTCAAATTCTTGTCAGTTTGTTGAGGTACTTTTGAGTTGTTGTGTGGAATGTTGTCTCTGTAACACACTCAGCACTGTATATAAAGAGATGATAATTGTTGCATCATGTCACAGAAAAGATTTTGCATGCATTTCTTAGAAATCAGTTCAATTCACTTTTGTGCTAATGGTAAAGAAGATGCATACCTACAACTAGGTATTTAAAGTGGTAAAAATCCTAAAAATCCCTTGATCTTTAATGGTGACAGTATTACTCTAACCTGTTCTACAGAATGATAGGCTAGCAAGATGAGATGATGACTGAATGACACAATGACAAAGCAGATACGTAACATATATTCCTATTTTAAAAATACTATAAATGAGTTTTCCAAATGAACTGCTATATTTCCTAAGAGTGTAGGTACTACACCTAGTAGAGTCAGAACAGGGTTGTAATTCCAGAAAGGTTAATTACCCTGTTCATTTAGGAGAAAGAGACTGAAGTGAGTGTGCCTGCATCCTTTCTTTCCTTCTGACCTCTGAGAGCATGCATTGACTTCAAAATTCACAGAAATCAAATTATGTGCTACTTAGTTTTAGAGTGCCTTTCATCTCAGTACACATGTAGACCAAAAATGAACCTCTTGAATAACACAGGCCCTGGAATTTCACTCAGTAATTTCAACATCCAACCTGCAATTTGTGGTTGAGCTAGGGCATATCTTTAAGACAGACATCCAGTCTTAATTAAAAGATTTAGAATGAAGGAGAAACTACTACATTCCTTGACTGTGGAGTAGTCTCTGTTTTCTGGACTGAATTTGTCCAATTACCCTTTCAGCAACTGGCCTTTATCTTTCTGTTTGCTAGATATTGCACATTTTTAATAGAAATACTATTTGTTTCAATACCTAACTAGACAATAATGCTTTAGTTTTGACATGCTGCAAATATAATCAGGTTGATGTTTAAAAAATTCAGAAAGTTCAATACTTAACTCTATTTCTTTAAATTTTCAATTGCTTATGGTACAGATTCAGTGTATTTCCTGTTGTTTTCCATACATCATAAATATATTAAAAAAAAATAGATATATATATGTGTTCACCAGAAATAAAACCCTATAAGCACACAATGTAAAGTCGATTTCAGAGTTTTAAACAATAAGGCTCATCTTAAAACAAAATAAACCTTTTATTTTATAGACTGTGTTTTGTGCTATTTCTTAACCTTATTTCTTCCTGAACTTTCATATGATCTTTCAAATCTGTTGTGACAATATTTCCTGCTGATTTTAAGGTAAAGGGCAGGCGATACAAATGTAGGAAATGCAGTTTAGTTCAATAGAAAGAATTAGATTTAATATATAACAGCTTTGACATACAGCATGACAAGAATCCTCCAAGATGTAATGCCCATGTACCTGAAAATTATTGATTATCAAGTGATATGTTCCTTCCACCTATCTTAGAGGTTCTGATCAGATTTTTAAACTAATCTAGCTTGTCTTTTATTTTAAAATCTGATGAAAGATTGCAGGAATTTTCATGTCTGTTGCAGTTATTTTAGAAAAGAAAAACATTTATTCTTTTAATTAAGATAAACTCGCAATAAAATCTCATTAATGTCATTGCTCTGAGAAATCCATCCACAGGCTGCCTTGGCAACTAGAGATGGAAATGAAGAAATATATCTCCTGACACAACTTCCTAAAAGCAATCTTTTATTTTATTATTTTTAAAGAAAACAGTAAGTTTTAGCTTTGCTCCATATGTTCATAAGGCAAGTGTTATGTTTTTAAAATACACAATGAAAATCACCTAGAAATTATTTAAAAATCTCCATCATCCTTGCACTGGCTGTAGCATAATCTCTAAGGATTGCCATTTTAATGCTAATTCCAGAAGCAAATGGAGCCAGCTGACATGTGCAGTATCAAGAGAAGAAGGTCAGCATAGCAGCTAGAGACGCAGGAAACAGCAGGAGACTGCATTATTACTCATTACATATATTACACTAGACCTTAGGGATTCCTGCTATGACCAGGACATTGTTATGCTTGATACTGCACAAATGCTGCAAGAGCAGTCCATGGCCTGAGTGATCTCAAAACAAGAGTGAGGAAAATCTTTATGTAAATTTTCCTTTATTGTTTTAATTTATTTATTCCTGCTGAACCAAAGCAAACTGGCATGGATTCAGAAAAATGCAAGAAGTTTTTGCTTTCTTCTGTGGCTCTGTCTGTGACTCAGATATTTTAATTTGATGAGTGTCATTAGAGGAAGCATGGGACACTCGATGGCTTATGAATTCCCCCTGATGGCAAACGTATCTGTCTGTACTCATATAAGTATACAGGCAGTAAAGAGCTTCTCAAACTCTGTGGGATGCATCTGGCTGCATACTCAGTAAAATGGAATTACTTAAAGTGGAAATTATTTTATATTGCATTGATTTATTTTTTTTTTAGCCACCTCCACCCCCTAGTTGTCATTAGCCACAATTGTTGTTTTCACCTGGGGATTCGTCATAATTCAGATCTGTCTGCTGTGCACACAAGGTCTGGCTTTCATAATGTTTAGGACTGGGAGGGATCAATAAACCATTTAGTCTCATTGGGACCTTGCATGTCACATCTGTTAAATTTCATCCAGCTATATGCATGCTAAGATTGGCAACTTCATATAAATAAAATTATTTTTTAGATCTGCTGAAAACAGCAGAGAATAGAACATTAGCAATTTTGGAGGTCTATGCAAACTGATTAGTTAGCTAAGATGATCTCAGCAGGTGTGCCATCATGCATGCTGAATAGGGAGATGATTTGTTTCCTCTCTCCCTTCCTGTCAGTCCTATGGAATGCATCCCATCTGATTATACATGGGGGGATCTGCAGGACTCTCTGTGGGCAAGCAATACACTCAGGATAATATCTGGGAACAGCAATTCTTTGGTAGTTGGTGATTAATATGTAAAATTTTAAAGGAATTTTTCCCTTTTATTCCTGCTTTTCACCTCCCAGAAATAGAATAATAAAATATGAAAGATTTTATTGATTAGAAAAGAATGCCTATAATCACTTTACATAGACTTGCTAGGAATCAAATGGGATTTCCATACAATCCTAAGTTTGTCCTGGAAAAATAGATTCTCTCTGAAGACTGAGGAGTGAGCGTTCTCTCTTTGTCTTGAGCTTGGGGAGCCAAAACTGATGGGCTGCCTTCTACCACTGTGTAAAGGTGTAGCCAGTTCTCACTTGTATTTGCAGTTATTCTTTTTGTCTGCAACCAGTGATTGTTGTATTGCTGCTGCTTTTCCCCCCCTCATCTTTTTTGGTCACCGTATTACATTGGAAACACATGTTACAGCAATTGTCTGCAAGCATTGCTATACAGCATGTTTTTCTTGATGTGGTTCTGGAAGCAGTGTAGCTATTTATTGGCTTAAGAGTTGGTCAGAGCCTGTGCTGCTGCTGAAGGGAACGAGCTGTTCTTACTTCAACCACAACCAGACATTCCCATTTCTCCCCCTGTGTTGGCTCTTGCACTGGAGTTGTAGCGTGGGGAATCCAGTTTGCTCATCTGACCAAATCTACTGTGATAAAAATAAAACCCCTCTTGTCTCCATTTGAATCGACGAAGAGCACTGCAGCTGCTTTCTGGCCAGAAGTGGAGAAACTTGTGACCCTTTGACAGTGGTGGTGTAATGTTGGATTAGTCTCACTCGCCTGTGACCAGATTGTCTCTGAGAGCAGTTATGGGCCAAGGTCAGTCGGGCTCTGGCGAGGAGCCAGGACTGCTGTGGCTGAACATCTTCCCCATCCAACAGTAGTTTATTTGGGGGCTTGCAATCTGTATTGTTTTAGTTGTGCTGTGTGAAGACCTTCCAAACTTCATGGGTTTTTTTCTCCTATAACACAAACTATATTTTAATCTCAAAGGTGATATTTTTTATTTGTCAGTATAAAATACATTTTGCTGAGTTGCAGTTGTTTAACCTGGTAGATTATACTGCAGCAGTAGCCAAGTTGCTTTAACTCTTTAATTATTTATATACTTCCTAATCTCTCTGTCATCTGTATGTTTGCAATAGAGATTTTATGTTTAGACCATTGTTTCCAAAAAATAATAATAAAAAAAAATCCAAGAATGAACCCAACAAATCAAACCCACAACACAAAGTTGGAAATAGCAGCACACTAAGAACAGGTCCCTGAGGACCTTAAAGCACTTCTGCTTATTCTTTGTGAGCCAAAAAATCATAAAAGAGAAAAAATATAATGCAAGTAAAATAAAATCAAGTTCAGCTAGTAAATTGGAAATGAAAATCTAGGCTATCAGCACAACAGAGAGCACTAACACCATCACAAAAATGTAACAGATTGGTTTGCTAGTCCTGCTGGTTGACATTATAGATATTTGTAGGCCCTAACTACTTATTGTTAGAACAATGAATTTACTTTATTTGTTTATAGTTTCCAAGGTCTGAGTATTTCACATTTTACTGTGCAATAGTATTTCCTTGGCCTTTCTTTTTCCTGTTTTGTTTCTTTTTTCTTTTTTTTTTTTTTAAACTAGTATATGTCTTCCAATATTTTAAATTACTTTTCTGTATATAGGTAGAGAAAAAAGTTAGAAATTAAGCTGGAAATTTAAAAACTGTTTATGCAGTAGCATGTCAAAAATTACTTGGAAAGAATCATTATATTTTATGTCACTGGCCTCCTTTTTCTGAAGGACTATAATTTACTGCATATTATTTTTTCTAATTAACAATATATTTCAAAGCTAAAACACAGTATCTGTAAATATGAATTAATTACTGCAAAAAAAACCCCAACAAAATTGCTACCACTGTTGCTGTAAACTGAGCAGTTTTTACAATACTAGCAAATGCTGCTTATTAGAGATAATTTAAAATTGAGAGCAGTTTCACTCTAAGTCACAGAAGAGTGTAAGCTCAATCTTGAGTTTTTCAGCATCAAGCAGAGTTGAAGTTTTTTCATTGCTTTAGTCATAAAATCTGGTCTTCAAATAAATCCATTATAAGTGAGAAGTTCTGTTGCTTCCATTCAGGTGATGCAGTTCCTAGAAAATTTAATTTAGCACCAGTAAATTCTTTAATAATTTCCAGCTGACTGACTTTATCAATGTAAATAGAAAATATGTTCCAGTTTTGTCCATTTCCTGCAAAATAATCTTATTGGCTTAAATCCAAGTCAAAACACTCAGAATAGCTTTTTGACATGTGTCAAGTTTTATAGAGTGGCTCTAGGATTCCTGGTACCAGAAACATGAGATGGTGGGAGGAAGTTTTGGGTTGCTACCAGCAAAATCTAAGTAAATGCAAGACAACAGGATGAGAAAATTTGTGCAGGCAAAGCCTAATACTTTAAAAAGGAATTAATGATCAGTATATCTAGTAAAAGTGGTTTTGCACAGGTGAGGTGAGGTACATGGAGACTTCTAAGTCTTAGGCCATGTTCTTAGCCTAACCAAGTAGAGGGAGCTTTCCTGATTTCAGTTGAGCTGTGCATGTGTACTTAAGGTGAAGCTTGTAGCTTTCTGGATCAAGTTAAATAGGATACCATTGCCTCTGGCCATACCTATTGGACAATATACATTTTTGAGTCTCTTGGATCATGCACAGATCACAATGCACAGAGATGTATTCTACATACATAAGATGCCAGGTGGCAAGAGGGACAAAATGGGATCTGATAAACAGATCTGCCTTGAACCTGGTCATGGCCGAATATGCTAAAAACTCGGGATGAAATTTTAGTTGTTTCGGGTTTGTATGATCAACAGAACATGGAATTGTGAAAACCTGTTCATTCTTATTCCAAGTAGAGTGCTTAATTCAATCCTTAATTGACTAGATAATTTTTCAGTCATGGCAGTTGTATGTAATTAGCTCCAGATAAGGATAGCACAAAGCTTACAGTAAGAGGAATTAAAATAGCACAGTGGGTCCTCTCCAGACTTGATTCTTCATCAGTGCTGAGGTCCTCTTCCATGGTCTCCAAACCAAAAGAGTTGGAAGCTTCATCTGAGCCTTCAACTCCTGATTTCCCTGTTCTTCAGGAATTTGTGTGACTGTGAACTTGTTGGCTCTCCTGTGCTTCAGATCTCTCCCTGCAGAACTCTTTTCCTGGCTGGAGTACTGTTTTGAAGCACCCGAGCTTCAAACACACAATTATACAAATTCAATCATACCCTATCAAGCATAGTATATGCATTTTGCATCCTCTGGAAGAATATTGTGAAAATCCTTGTTGGCTCTAACTACTTACTTAGGCATCAGTCTTCTGGGAAGCTCTTTCTCTAAGGGCTGAATAGCACTCCTAGAATAGTATATCCTTTCCTTTTTGTTCCCATTTTTCACTGTGAGATGAGTATTTCCTTCCCATTTGTTCACCATCAGATGATTACAATTGCATAGAGTTATTAAGAATCACCTGGAACTTTGTTAGTTTAATTTCTACCAGGGGATTGGAAACGGGAGAGTCTGATTAAACATTGTTACAAAAGGTGCTTGGTCTTTTCAAATATCCCTTTACTCTTTTAATAGGAAATAGAGAATCGTTACGGTCATCTTACAGTATTTTGTAAAAATTCTGTACCTTTTAATAACTCTCTTCAAGGTTATTGATGTTAGCATATCAAAAGGGGTTTTTTCTTCTCATCCTTAGATCAGTCTAAGGAAATAACCTGGTTACAGTATGTCACTTTCATTGCCTTAATTCTTTCACTCATTTGAGTCATATTTCTTACATAGCACTGACACCAGGAGTGCTTTTCAGTCCAAGAAAGCTTCCAGAGTTCCATATTTATTTTTTTTTCTTCTTTTTAAACAGATGAAAACATTTTTGGCATTAGAGAATGTAGTTTTCTTTCTTGTCTTTCTTAATATGAAGCTTGACACTGCAACTACTTTTCTGTCTTTCTTCTATTCTTAAGTTATCTTTCAGTGTTCCAACAGCTCTCTCTTAATGTGAGCCTTGCTGTACCACCAGCTCATAAGAAAATGGACCCATTCATTTTTGCTGTCCCAAAACTGAAAATCTAGTCTGTGTGCAGCTCTGATGTGCACAATAATTTGTGTATCCTGTTAAGAAACCTAAAAATGTTTTCAGCTGTATTCTTGCTTTGTTTAGCATCCCCTTGGGACAGGATGAGCACGGTTGAATATTTTTGTTACCTAATGTGCTGCAATTTTGAAACCACTTTTATTCCATGAAGGAATACTTTGATTTGAACAGATTTCCGATCACCTGGTGAGATAAAACCCAGAAAAGCTTAGCTGATTTCCAATCAGTATGTGGTTCTGCCCATTTAAGACACAAAGTATGGTGTTTTTTGCTAGTGGCTCTGTGAACTGCTACATACTTTCGAGGTTGAAGAGCCCTATTTATCACGTTTTTTTCTGTGACTTACTTACATCTTCCATTGGTCTTGACACTATTGAAGCAAATCTGTTCCTACCACCTGTGACCTTAGAAACTATTGCAAAAAGAAGGAAGTCTGAGCCAAACCCCCAGTTTTAAAGAAATACCTATTTTCTGTAGGTAAACCTTTTTTTTTTATTCCTAACATAATTTCTGTGATTGCTGTTACTGTAAATTTTCCTTAGCTTTAAAAGTTTGCCTTTGAGGGATTAATCAAAGCATAACACTTGAGCCCAGTTTACATACAGAGAGTCATACACAAATATACACAGCATTTTTCAGTGCCTTTGTATCTTTCAGCATATCCTCTGTGTTTATAAACACATCTGAATCAGAACTGCTGTTCATTTCAGTGAGCAATTTTAAGCTTAATGTATATATTTTAATACCAAACATCTGGTTCTTTTGGAGCAGAATCCTAAAATGTACGCAATCCAGTCAGAGAAACAATGATCCTGCTTTTTTATGTTGAGTTATCCTAAGGTCCACTGCTCATACTATTTTCAATTTGTAATGTAGGCTATGTCTAGAATATATTTCCACAGAGTATGTTCCACCCCTACAGTGAAATGTTGATTTGAAGAACTTAAAATTTATATTATTGATTGAACAGAATCTGCAACTGGCAGCAGGTCTCTGTTGATGTATGTGATATCCACCCAAGTGGGCAGATGTTTGTCCCAGCTCTCATTGGGAATGGAGACCTGAATCGTTCAGATGAGCAGATTTCAGATTGCTTATCCCCCTGTGTCTCACAGCTTATAGGACTCAGTTGGGTTGCTATTTACGCTGTTGCTCAAAAACAAAAGAAAACCATAAAAGATTTTTTTAGAACATTGCTCTTTGTAGTATCATCGGGGCCACAGATCCAGAGAAGTTTTTTGGGATTTTTTTATGTCTTTTACATACTAGTTGGTACTTTGTTCTGTTCACATGTGTTGTCTCTGGAGGTATATGATACTTCCTTGAGTATTTCATTCCTTGGGATCAAGAGACATGGCCGATCAAGGGAGGATGTTCTTCACAGTCAAGGATGTTCTCAGAAAACAGAGTGTGTAAGACTTGCCTGTTCAACCTGTACTGAACTCTGTCACAAGCTGGGGACTTGCCTTTCTGCAGTATTTGAAAGACAGCTATTTCTTCTCTTCAAATTATTTTCTATTCTTTACTTTAATAGGGATTTACTTCTATACCTGTAACTTGTGTTGTCACATTGAGGTTAGAATTTGCAGCATCTTGTCCACAGGACAAACCATTAAAAAGCTGCAGCTGCTGAAAAATAGAAAATCCACTTGTTTTTTTTTTTCTCCTCAGTGCTTAAGTAAATGGTGTCCCCTTATTTGTACACATCTGTACACACCTTCTGTAACATCTTCTGTTAGTGAGCTCACCAGGACAGAAAGTACCAGGACCCTGTCATTTATGTGATCTTAATTTGAATGCAGCTTCTTTGTACCTTCACGTATCAGCTGTCAGAAGTCTGGCATAGACTTGTGGTGATAGATGGTCTGAACCAACTAACAAATGGATCTTTAATTTGGAAAGGAAAGAGGTAAATATACTCCCTCTAATAAGTTAAACATCACTTCTTCTTTTTTTTTTTTTCCCCTCTCCAAATAATGTGAGTTACCTTTGCATTAACTGTAATTGTAATGTCCCATATCCAGGTCTTTTAGAGGTGACCGAGTACTTGATTATTACAGCTTTTAAAAGATGTTCCTTATTAAAATCTGTTGCTTTTTATTTTCCTTTTGTGTCTGTGTTTTTTCAGATATCCTGTTAAAGCTTGCTGTTTCTTATGAGAATAGATGCTTAATGTGGAATCACAGACATAACATCTGACCTGGAAAAAAAAGTTCTAACAAAGGGTCGAATCTTCAGTATTGAAGACATTGAAGTGAAAAGTAGCCTGATTAAAGACAGCAGTATTGAGTTTTTGCCATTAGACTAGAAAGGCTGAATTGTTACTAAAAGCCATGGAGAGGGAGACTCTGGAATTTGTGGTGAAAGAAAATTGAAAAGAAACAGAACATTTGGATTCATGTTTCATGAAATAATGTGTGTGACAGAATAGGAAGGCAGTTTGAGGAAAAATTGACATAATTTTTTCCTACAACTGGGAAAGGCCAGATAAATATGTCAGTGTTAACAAGTGAACTATTGTATACTTAGAAAGAAAATATTCAGGACAATTTGTAAATATTAATTTGCATGGGCCTTAGAAGAATGTTTTATAATGTACAAAAATGTACTTTTTTCTCTGTAGAATCTTTATGAAACCGTACTAATTAGAAATCTTTCTTTAGTTTTCTTTAGTTTTATAGGATCAGTTCTTTATTGAGCTTCACTTATCTTAATTATGAAGCTATAAAATTTTAAATTTCCCACTGTATTTTGTTGCAACCACATGAGAAATACAGAAATGCTATAGTATTAAGTTTTTCAAATAGGAAAGACCATTAAGGAAAGAAAAAAGATATTAGAATCTTGAGGGTTAACTAAAAAGGCAAGAAAACAAAACTTAACAAAGACAGAAGAGTAAAATTTATTTATTGTTTTTTTACAAAGAAAGCACAAAGCACATTCTTTAATGTTGATGCACAGAGAGTAATGGACACTGTGGACTGCAAAAGTAAGAAAGAATCATGGTTTAAAAATTAAAATAAGTTCTGCAAGTAAATCACATAATTGGAATATAAAATTATTATGAATAAATGGGCATAGCAAAGCCTATATTAAAAGGAAAAAAAACCAAACAAACAACAAAAAAGGAGGTTATTCTGTTTTAGCAAAAAATTGGTCACCAGACAGATGTCCTGAAACTTACAGAAAGTAGCCAAATCCTACAAGCCAGGCATTCACAACAGTAGCATCAGGATTTTGAATTCTGCATTTCAGTAGAACAAATGCAAGTTTGTCGTAGTTTCAGCTACTCTGTCATTGCTGGATGGTAACAGTAATGTCTTACAATCAATTTGGTGCTGGTTATCTGAACTACTTCTGTGCTTTGTGGCTATTGAACTGCTTTGTTTTGTGTATTGTTTTCCGTAATTTATGAGAGAAATTAAGCACTTTCTTGGTATACTTCAGTTCATGGCTTTTATTAACAGTGTGCTTGAGAGAATTTCTCAACCATGATGCTGTTGTACAAACATTCACATCAGTAGGAGCTTTCACAGCTGAAGCTACACACATTCTAGATGTCTTGAAATTGGATTTGTATAAGAACAGGAAGAGTTGGAAAGTTTATATATTTGTATACTTGACTTACTGCATAGAAGTTCTTTAACTTAATCCTTTCACACAGGTGATGGTCAAGTCTTTTGACTTTTCTCTAGACCATAGGAACTTTTTTTTTTCAGCTACTTATTTTCATCTCTGAGAAAGGAAAATGCCAGTATTGAGATAAAATAAGAAGCATAGAGTTGAGTAATTGCCTTAAAATAAACACGTGCAGGTAGGTAGGTATTGGAGCAAGATTCCTTGTTTCCCTGTTTTCCCTGACAGTCACCAAGGGACTCCCATGTACACAAGAGAGCCTGGCTCCCTTTCTTGAAGTCAGACACTGCAAAGCTTCTTGCTCTAAAATTATCTTTTTTGCCTTCTGTTGCTGTGAGCTCCAAGAAATCCTGTAGGTAAGCACTGTAAATATTAAACAACCAGGCTTGCACGTGACGTGGTGCAATTGTACAAATTTTGTGACATAACATTATTATGTAGTTAGTTTCATATGGTTGGCCTCGGTGTCTGTAAAGCACAGGGACACTTATTTAATTTTCTGATCTGAAGTCCATCCCTGTGTGACACTTTCCTACTACTGTTTGGGGGAAAGGAGGTTTAAATGTAGGTGCAGAAAGAGAGAGAGAGGGGAGAAACAGAGGCACAGAAAATGAACGTAACAACAGCAGTGTATTGCAGAAGTTTTTAATGTTATAATTTGTTAAGTAAATTTGATTGGCCAAGTGATTAGTGACCTTGCTCTGAGGGCACAATGGAACAAACTCATGGAAACTTTCATGGAAAATCTTCATGGAAGAGTTTGTGGATGCTAAAAAACCTTTTCCATGCATCCTTGTCATTATGTGCAGAAGCGATATGCCTTGTCTCAAAAAGGGAACAGAAAAGCTTATATAATTTTTAATGAACTTTGGGAGCCCTTTATAGAACATTAACAAACGTTTGATGGCTGCCATGTTCTTATAAACAAGATTTTTTTTTCTCTTATTCTTGTGTTTTAATCCCTGGCATAATAAACTGTTGATATTTCCAAAGATTTCCAGCCAAAGTAACACTCAGGAGGATACATGTTTCTGCAGAGCTAGGTATCACTTCATGTTTCTCTAAAAAAGCTAGATATCACAGTTACATCCAGGAATTTAATTTTAAAAGGCTGTTAAATTTACTAGGAATGTTTCTTGAACAACCTTAAAGAAGGCCTTGTTAAAATGGTTTTCTTTGTTTTGTTCTTTTTTTTTTATGTCAATGTCTATTCATTTGATTACCTACACTTTCCAACCAGCTGGAAACACATAACTAACAATGTAAGTATAAGCAATACACAGACTTTTCTTCTCTCCGCTTGAAGATGTCATCATAGGTAGAATTCACAATTTTAATCCACTGAATTGGAGAAGAATTGTACATCCATTGAGAATGGCCATTTAAGAGCTAGAGTCGTTAACATGAAAAATATCTGAAAACCTTGAGAATTTTATCTGTTCCTTTATTCTCTTCCTTTTCATTTTAAGACTTAAGAGAACAGAGTGCAAGCTCACTTAAGAAGAACAGCAAAAAGTAGCTTTCAGATGGCTTTAAATATGGTCCTGGTATTGATTCATCTTGCTAGACTGCACGGTTTGTCAGACTGATACTGGGCTATCTTTTCACTTATAATAGTCTCTGAGTTCAGTGTCCAAACTGACAAACTCTGGGCGTTTTTTTGTTGTTGGTATGACTACCAAAAATTTTCATCACAGAAAAAGCATCATTGAGCTACAAGGTCTGTTCAGGATTGTCAGGTGTTACTGTCTAAAAAGTCTCTCACCAAGTCAAGGATCCATGTAGTAGTATGTCAGGGCAAGAATATGCAGGAAAGAAAAGCCTCATTGTTCTTCAGAGAATTTCATATCCTCCTGTTCATTTGGAACTTACCAATATATGTTCTTTATGCAAGAAACCAAAATTACATTAATTTGACTGTAGATTAAATTAACCTCTTTTATACATTTTCAAGGAGTTGCATATTAAGTCAATGTTTGCAGTATTTTAATTTCTATTTGCATTTCTTTTGTTTATTTGTTTATTTTATTGTTAGGCCTTGGCTCTAAGTGGAATGTTGTTTTGAAAGCCTAAATGTTGAACATATTTAATAATATGTCAGGAAATAGATATGAAGGGCATGAAAGATGTATAATCTCAATTCCAAATATGTAACAGTTAAAGAATGCAATCACAGAAAAACAAAGGTCCAAATAAATGCACCTTTAAAGGGAATTTTTCCTTCACTCCATCATATTTTGCTTCATCCCTCATATCCACAGTTTTATTGAAAGTACAAGTGAAGATTTGCTCTGGAGGGGGTTCATTCAGATGTCATTGTGTAGTGGTTGCTTGCACCCCCAAAATGTATTAGCATTTTAGATGAATTCTTATGCTTTAGTAGCTTATTCTGTATCCATTGCAGATGGTAACAGTTGAGATCTTCTAATCATGACTAAACAAAATACTTATATGTGTAGATTGACAAAAATCTTTCACCAAATAGTAGCTATCTTCTATAAAAGTAGTTGTGTTTTCTAAAATTTCAACTAGCTAAGCTGTTTTTTTTAGCATTTTTATTACATTCTGGTGTGCTTACTCTAGTTATGTATTTATTTACTTACTCAGACCTAACAAAACCTTAGCTTTTATTCATAATGCCATGTTGGTTTACCTTTCTTGTTGCTAAGCTAATACCTTCATTATATCTCACATCATCTTTTTTGAAGTTTTAAAAGTTTCTTCCCGTTAAGTGTTTCTAACCTTTCCATGAGCCCCAACACTCAGCTTTGCATAGTCTATATTCCTCTGCTTTCTACTCAGAGAAGAATGGCTCCCTTGCAGAATAGTTGGAAGATTAGAGAACATAACATCAGATATCCCTCTGTTACGGGAATTTTTAGAACAATTGAAGAAAAAACATTTATTCTGAGGGCATTAAAATTGCACTGTGTCCTTGCATAAAATTTCTGTAAGTGAAGGTTTACTGTGCCTAATGCCTCGAGTTCTTGGAGCCAAGTCCGAGGAATCAAATTAGGGAAATGCCAGTTATATTTTATACATGTTCAAAGTTGAGTTCTTTTGCTCTGCTTAGTGTTAGAAGAGACAGCTTCATTGCTGTGCAGTAGTTTGATACCATGTTTCATTACCTCATTTTAAAATTATACTCTACATCAAATCTGTGATTTCAGGAATGAAAGGAAAAAAATGAGGCATAAAAAAAAAAAAAGAAATGAAGGAAAAGGAAGGTATTGGACATTGCCATATGTACAGCTGCAGGAAGTGATTTGGGGAGGGAAGCCTTGACTGCACTAAGTGAAAACAGTGTTGATTAGGAAGAAGTAGATGGCAGTTGATTGGAAGCGGACAGACTGAAAAAAATTGTCCCAAGCCAGTTTATAGCCTCAGCCACATCTGTTGCTGCTTTTTTATTGGAAATTTTCACATGAAAACCTGGTTTGCAAGCTGGAGTTTGGAATAACTTTTCTTTACATTGGACTCTGACTTCCCTGCAAAAAGCAATTAGAACCATATGTATCACTTTTTTTGGATGCAAACTTCCCTTTGTCCCTTACAGACCTGGGAGCATTACGGGTAACATAAGAGCTGAATTATGAAAGTAGTTACAAAATAAAGTAACTTTTCCAATGCATTTTACAGAATAATTTTTTCACCAGATGCATTTGCTTACAATAGGGTTTTTTCCTTGGGTTTTTTTTTTTTTTTAACTTTCTGTGTGTGTCTTTAAGCAATATAGAAATCTTGGTATCATGGTTCTTCTTTGGCATTAATAGGAGCAGTTAATGACCTTAATTAGTTTTAATGTTTTTTAAGTGCCAATCCTAAAATACACGTTTGGTTATTTAACACCCACTGAGAGATTAGGGAAATGCAAACTGATTTCTGTGACTGTAAAAACCACACGAGTGGAAGCCAATCATATTGATCACTTCAGCCAATTATACAACACATGGTTATCCTGGTTTATTCACTAATGTGCAATAAAGCAAGCTGGCAGCTGAGAGTTCTTATATGATGAAAGCCTCTTTACTTACCACTCTGATATCACTGCTGTGAAGGACAAGTCTTGTAACATATTTTAACAATCTTTTCAAGAATACAACTTGAAGTTACTGAGACAAGAAAAAAAATGTTGGCACAATTAGGATTGGGTTGAGAAGTAGCAGTTCCTGGCCAACTAAAATGTTTTAGATTAACATTTGGACTCAGCAATATATTTTGAAAGGAAAACTGTTGACAAGGCTGCAAGTATTGTAAAGGGCTGTGGTGCGACAGGCTTGATCTGGAATGGAAGTTCTGTTTGTCTCTGAGACTTCTTTTAGCTTTGAAACTCATATGTCTTAATGCTTCCGAAACTAGAACCAGCCTATGGTACCAGCTGTAGCCAGATGAAGTGTCAGGGACTTACTTAGAAATACATGGGTTTTGTTTCATTCCATTCCGGTGGAGATGCAAAGCCAGGCCTTTGCTAAACAGAATTCCAAAGGAATTCAATCAGAATGCAGATGCAAATGCCTTTGGTTGGAGGCTTCACTAAAAGTGAAACACTGCCCACAGTCATGGGGATTAATTCTTTTGTCCATTATCATTTAAGCTTCCTCTTCTCTTCTTCTATAGGATTCACCATTTTATAAATGATTCTGTGGTGCTAAAATCTCCTTTTCAGCTCATTTGAGGGACATAAGGAGAGAGAACCTTCCTCCACAAGGTCAAGCTTGTTGCTTACACTCAGTGAAAAGGTTTTTCTTTTTTTATTCCTTTAACTTCTAATACTTTTTCTTTTCCATGCCACCACTTTGTTTTTCTCTGAAATGATTAGCAAGAGTACTCTTAAAATTTGTGTGGCTTAACCACTTCTCTGTGAAAATGGCTAGAAAAGGTAATATCTGGAGACCCCTTTCTGCATGTTCTATCTTGGTTAAAGTAGTGTGTTTTAATAATGCTTGCCAAAACATGGATAGGAGAGGGAGTGCAATTGCAAGATCTTAATTTGGAAATAGCATCTCTGGAAAAGTTGATATTGAGAGTTTAAAATTGTTAAATCCATACTTTATGCAGGGCTGCAAATACCTTTGGGGGGAGAAGAAAAAAACCCCCGCAAAAAACAAAAACTCAGCTTAAGATTCTCTTTTTGATGTATTTTCTTAATGCTTTGTGTTTGTAGAATATATTAGGTTATACATCATTTCTCCATTATGAAATACCAGTTTATTAAGTCTTATCTACAGACTTTGAATAGAATCCAGTCTCCCTTTTTTTAGTAGCAAAACACGTTACTCTTTATCAGCTGTTAGACCTTGCAGATGTTTCCCTTGTAGCCATGTATAAAATAGCTGATATGGCATGAATCTCTATATGACAAATAACCTTCAAATGCCAGACTCCTATTTTAGATTCCCCTTCAGCTCCTAATCTCATACACATCTTTCTGTGATATGACAATTCAGGGCTACAGAAAAGATTTACTAATTAAAAAAATATTTTAGTTGGGAAAAGGTACAGCATTTTAAAAATGAGTGCATGAAAATAAGATTGATAGGGTATGAACTGTTGCATCGTAGTGCACAAAAAAAAAAAGTAAAAAGCTGTATAAGGAACTGCAGAGAAAGGCTTGTTTAGATCTGCATAGTGGTTACTAGTGTCTTCAGTATTTGAAAGCATAAAATAGCAATAGTACTCCTGAAAAAGTTGGCAGCTTGTGGCTTGGATAGGAGGACTGTTTGCTGGGTTAGGAACTGGCTGGATGGTCGGGCCCAGAGAGTGATGGTGAACGGTGCTGCATCCACCTGGCGGTCAGTCACTAGTGGTGTTCCTCAGGGGTCTGGGCTAGGATCCATGTTATTCAATATTTTTATTGATGACATGGATGTGAGTATTGAGTCCTTCATCAGTAAATTTGCAGATGACACTAAGCTGGGAGCTTGTGTCGATCTATTGGGAGGAAGGAGGGCTCTTCAGANTCTGGGCCCCTCAGTTTAGGAAGGACGTGGAGATGATTGAGCGTGTCCAGAGGAGAGCAACGAGGCTGGTGGAGGGCATGGAGCATAAGCCCTATGAGGAGCGATTGGGGGAGCTGGAACTGTTTAGCCTGGAGAAAAGGAGGCTCAGAGGTGACCTTATCACTCTCTACAACTTCCTGAAAGGAGGTTGGAGTCAGGTGGGGGTTGGTCTCTTCCACCTGGCAGCAACTGACAGAACGAGAGGACACAGTCTCAAGCTGCACTAAGGAAGGTATAGGTTAGGTATTGGAAAGAAGTTTTTTACAGAAAGAGTAATAAAGTTTTGGAATAGACTGCCCAGGGAGGTGGTGGAGTCACCATCCCTGGATGTGTTTAAAAAAAGGCTGGACTTGGCACTTGGTGACATTCTAGACAGTCTAATCTAGTTGGGGTTTTAGGATAAGGGTTGGACTAGATGATCTTGGAGGTCTCTTCCAACCTAGTAATTCTGTGATTCTGTGATTCTGTGAAGTGATAACATGTGCCAGTGCCACCTGTGCTCCACATTAAGAAGAATGGGCTCCTTACATCCTTGAAGTTTGGTGCGTGCTGTGTTGCTTGTTATCACAGGGCTTCAGTAATGGCTTTGGGACTGTTGCTAAGTTCCAAAGCTAACAGATACTTGATGGCACGGAAAACAATAAGATACCTGCTTTTAGTTCTAAACTGTACGGAACTGCCCTTAAGAATCTGGTTCTGCTTTAGAGGTCTTCCTGCAGCAGCAGCAAGCAAAATTATTTGGCAGAACCATTACTGGATCTATAAGTCGGATGTGTTTTTCCTCTAGGTTCTGTATCCTCAATAGGAGCATAAGTTTCATAGGAGAGTTCCTGGCTTCCTTACATTCATTCAGGTTGAGCAGAGGCAAATCAGAAGAAACAAAGATTAGACTATTGGGCCCATTAGGATCCAAAGTCAGATTCATTTCAGTATTCCATTGCCACAATGACTTTTAGAGTTCGGAGGGGGGGAAAAAAAAAAAAGAGGGAGAGAAAGCATGCATGTGCAGGTCAGTAATTTTTTTTGGTAGAAGAAATCTAAAGCAAGCTCCCATTTTTCAAGTATGCCATGCCATATTTTCTTATCAAATGGCAAGGATTTGTCAGCAGTTGGCTTTGCCATCTACTTAGGCACCTACATCTGCCAACTTGCTGGAAAGGTGGAGAAAATTGATCCCTGCTGGAACACTACTTGAGAGAAGGAACAAGACTCTGAGGAATCCTGAACTCCAGACAACAGGCAACAAAGCTGCTGCTGACCTCTGCAACTCATTTTAAAGCTTGGCCTTGTGTAAGATGCTAAGCAGAGTACTACTTGTTAAAATAAGAGGAAGATGAAGGCAGCTGCTGTGCTGAGACTTTCACTGCAGATTTACTCATTGCTGGAAAGGAACTGTGAAAAAAGGGTGCCAGAATCAGCTCAGAGACCAAATCATGCAAAAGGCAGGAGTTGTGAGAATGCTTATGACTGTAATGGTTTGGGAACTTGATCCAAGAAGCACAGCAAAGAAATTGAGAGGACTGCAGAAGGCAGGGTAGCCCAGAGATGTCTGAGCTGTCCATAGTAAAAGGCATCAGAAATCACAGCTACTGGGAATGCTTCCAGAAGTTAAAAGGACTTTGCCAGAAGCCAGAAAGATTTAATTTTTTTCTTTTTAATTTTCTCATATTGTCTTTTTTTCTTTATAGTGAGCTAAGAAGCCAAGCACTGGCAAACTGTTCCTGGACATGCCAGGTCGTGAGGCAGATGCAAAAAAAAAAAAAAAGGTTGTTCTCACTTTAAGCTTCACCAAGGAAACAGAACTCTTTTTTCATTTCAGGTTTTGGTTTCGTTTTGCTTTTTTTAAACTGGAAAGAAGTGCACTCATTACTTCTTTAGATAGATGCTGAAGTAACATTTTGATTAAAAAACCCAAACATTGGTGTATGAATTTTACTGCAGAGAAATGCACAGGATGGTAACTTTTAATATTTTCTGTATGTTTGTGTATACAAGGATGAAACCAACCAAAACAATAGGAGGCAGGGTTGGTTTCTTTAACGCTTCCTTCAGATAAATTGTACCAAGTGTTGCTAAATTTTTCAGAGGGATAGAGAACTTTCTTTCAAGGTAAATGTGGTGCTCCTGGCTCTGTGATCTGGCTTTATTTTCTCTGTTCCATGCAGTTGAATATCAGTTTGTGTGCTGCAGTGGAGTTTGATTGCTCTGACAGGAGTCTCAAGATAAAAACTACACCCTGATTCTGAAGAGTCCAGAACACTTCTGGGAGGACAAAAGCCACCTGATAATATTTACATGTGTCAAGGGAGGGGGGGAGAGGGGGGTGGAGGAGGAAATATCTTTCTAAGAAATAATGTGCTTGATGACTGTCATATCACATTAATCTTTTTCTTATTTGACAACAAGATTATAGACATGAAGAAATAGAAGAAATACAGCAAAGTAAAATAACAGGCATGTACTTGCAAAATTAGAAATTATGCTGCAGAAAATTAAAGGCAGGAGAATGTCATTAAGGCCCAGTTCTAATCCCAAACACTAAACAAGATTGGGTACTAGTAATCTTTCTCAACAGGGAGCACTGATAACATCTCTCAGGCAGGCATACTGGAGGCCAGCATCTGAGATCCACCTCCTTCCATGATCACTGCCTTCCAACTATATTCCTAATATGTCAGACAAACACTGGCAGCAAACAAGCCTCCAGAATTCATATGGACACTCTACTTGTGTCTCTGCAAATTTGGTGACATCATTAATTATTAGTTCTGTGTGGTGTTGAAAATGCAATTGAAATGTTAGTGGAGTCATCCTAGATGTAACTAATTTTGGTGTTTACATTTCATATCTTCATTTTCTGACTTCAGCTTGCCTCTCCCTGCCTTCCTAACTAAAGGGAGCAGTGAGTTCTCGCCTTAGAAGTGACATGCATTTTATCAGGCAAATCTCATACTGCATTGTCATCTCTACTAAAGTGCTTTACATGTCATATAATGTAAGAAGTGTTTGTTATTTGAATTCTTAATAATAATCCAGTTGTGCACCCCTCAAATGAGGGAAACCAAATGTGAACGACGGGGAAAAAGGAGTAAAACAGAATGGTGTTTCAAGCAGGGATGAATTTAAAGATTTGCACTCCGTTCAAGATGCCTTGTCTCAACAAGTGATTTATTCATTCAAATGTGAAAACATACTCTCTGTTCTACCAAATAGAAATTATACCATTAAAATCACATGGCCTATTTTTCTTTTGGAAAGAGCAAAGCAGTTCTTGGAAGTTTCAGAATGAGCTGAATATATTTCGGGTTAGATAGCTAATCCTGTTTATAGCATCCAGGCTGGTAATCACTAGGGTTGTACTAGACTTATGCCATTTGTTTCCTGAACATTGTGAAGTTGTAGTATTGCAGGGTATCTGTACTTCACTATAAATCCCAACAGTCTTTATTTTCAGGTCATAGGCAGAAGAGATGTGGTTGCCAGTGCACTCAATAGTGGATGCATTTCACTTTCCATCTCTTAGCTTTTACCCAGATTACCCTTGCAGCAGTGATTTGAGTTTTGAGTTTCAGTCCATACAAAAAGGAGACTAACTTCTAGATTTGGAAAAGCAGCTCATAAGTGAGGTAGCTGTTAAAATTTTGATTGTGTATTTTAAAAAAATTCTTGTTATTTATAGATCCATTATTTCAGTTGGGGAAAGGAGGGGTTTGGGTATTTTAGTCAGCAAGACATCAGCCACACAGCTAAAAGTAGCAGCCCAAACTCTCTCATATCCTGTGAAACTGGTGAGTACACTACAAAACTGAGTCCTTGGGAGAGGACAAAAATGTAGTTGCATTTTTTTGTCTTGTGCTGTGTTTATCATATATTAGGATACCCCTTTTTATTTCTGGAAATGGTGGAAATGCAGCCACTAACATTGTCTTTAGCTGAAACATTCAAACTACAGAAGTTCAGCACATGGAACTTTACTAGAGGAATACTTCAAAAGGAAATACATCTCCTGTGATATACTGGAAACCAATATCGTCAAGCCGTGACAATAAACTGAGTATAAATTGTTGAACATAAGATATCTTGATGGGGGTGGTTAATTAGAGCTCTTGCTTTGGTTTCTTCTTGAGCTTTCTGAAACAGATGAGAGAACTGTGGGGTATAAAAGTGGGTGTACTGTAGATTTCTCTGGATTAAATGTCTCTTGCATAGTGGAAGAGAGGAAGATGGGGCTGGATTCTGTTGCCCCTCAAGATCCCTCCTAGTTTTATGTTTTTGTGTTACCAGGAAGATACATGCCACAGTATAAATTCCAGATGGCTTTTGAAGTTGAGTGTAACAAAGTGCTTGCTAAATGGCTCTCTAAGTAGAGACCAAACTGTCTTACACTGTCAGAAGCAGTGAATACCTCATCTCTCTAGTTAAAACCGTAGGGTTTTGTGGTGATACTTGTTTCCAAATGTCTCCGGGTTGAGAGTCATTTTGTTACAAAGATTTTCATACATATTTTGCCAATGATAGATTTTGGAATAGCTCAAATATAGTCATTGCGTGAGAAGATGTAAAAACATAATTTATATAAGTGCAGTCAGAGAAAGGGGAAGTATGAGCACACCCAGATAAATTATATCAATATACTCAGAGACAGAAATCCTGACTGGAGATTTAGAAGTCAGAGATAAAGCTTCTGTTGACTTCAGTTGGTAAGAATTCGACCCAGAGAAAATAAGAAACATGCCTTACGTGAACTGATGTCAAGATGTATGTCCTCTACCCCACAGAAAGAGGATATTTAAAATATTTATGTAAATATTTCAAAGAATTGCCAGTTGGGCTTTGTTACAGGAACCTGCATGCGTGTTGACCTTATGTTTGTTTGTTTCATGGAAAACTCATGCAGCTGCTTTTCATAACTGTGTTCACATCTGCTGTCGCTAAATTGTTTTTAGCCTGGTTTCCGAAGGAAATGAGTTTTATGTGATTACACTGTGTGCATGCACACGTGCATCCACATGCATGTGAGGATTTCCCACAACGACAGATTTTTTTTAACTCACTGCCCAATTTCAACCAAATCTGAAGGAGTGAGACAGGGGCCAGTTGCTCAGACATTCTGTTCCTATAAATTTTCTGTCCTGGGTAGTACAGCAAGAGAGAGAGGGACTGTGGAGGAAGGATGCTGTACGGGCCCTTGTGAGACACCAGAGGTCTTATAAATGACTAAACTAGTGGAAGGTTACCTTGTTAGATGCTGGACTAACTAACTGGTTATAAGAAGCAAGGAATCAAGCTTCATTAATTTCACTGTTCAGAAAATTGTGTTTTGTAATGAATTGTCATTAAAAAGAAAAAGAAAATCTAGCCTAGGATATTTTGTAGGGGTAGAAATTTTAGATTTAAGAGAGGAAGAAAGCATGAAGCATTTTTATTGGCAAGAACTTTTGATGCTATTGTGTGTGAAAGCCATAAATTTCTTCTACAGTTCATCTTATGAAAAGATGAATAAACTTGTTATGTTACTTCAAAACACCATGAATTTGCTATGCTCCACAAAACTTGCGTGGAAAAAAAATCCAGATTCACAAAACTCCTGTGGATTATTTCTCAGTTGCATTGGTGTGATGTCTCCTCTCTTCCCTCCTACAGAAAAAATCCACCTGTGTGATACTAGAAAGTAAAAGAAAATTATAAGCAATAAGTGGTAGAAATCTTTAAGTTGCCTAACATAGCTATGGTTGAGGTATACAAAAGGATATGCATTAGGGTGGGTGCTTGTCTATACATATATTTGTATCTATAGATATGAACCTGCAGGTAGTGAATGAGTGAATAACACAAAGTAGGAGAAGGATCTTTCTTATTGGAAAGGGAATTTGTAGCTCACTAAATGCTAAAAAGCTTTTATTTCCACCCCAAATGGGCTATGAAATAGTACACTTTAAACCTGTCACTATTCTGGGTCTGAATCTTGCCTGTCTTGTGCCTTAGGGAAGTGTAATTTAGGAGTGTGTGCATGGGTGGGGCTTAGGGATAGAGAGGTAAATGGAAAATCTACAATACATTTCTTGGTGGAGGGGAAAGGGAAAATTTAAAAAATTTAATTTTTAAAAATTGATTGGAGATGTTCAAATGTTCAAAAGTTAGGAATTATGTAAGTGGCCTTAGGGAAAATGGATTAGCGGGAGCAGAAGGATGGAATAGGTGAGTGGTCAATGGGGCACGATGAATTAAACTTAACATGCAGTTACAGGCTTCATTACTAGATTTTTAGATGTATTACGTGACTTTGCAATATAATTGTCTTTAAAGCAATAAAAAATAAAAGCAGACCCTTTGAGGAAGAGGTGTTGCCTTATTTAGACTTACCTTATCTAGGATATTATTGCATCTAACAAGCAAAATGCTAAATTTTTTGTCATGATTAAATTACAGAAGTAACCTCATCCCAGCAAGTGTTTTTCTGTTGATACTATGTATAATGCTGAAAGAAAAGAGGGACAGTTTCAATGTGTGCACACAAAAGTTCCCCAGAGGAGGAGTTCTCACATGTACTGTGATGTAGAAGTACCCTTTTGAAAGCTATGGGGAAAAATCACTTCAAAAAAAATGTCATAGCATAGCTGGAATGCTTTATGATGGAAGCAGAGCATCCTTTAAATGCAGTTCAAGTAATGAGAAAGAAAGAATATTAGCAGCCCTGCATCTCTCATTTATCTGAACATCAGCAAATGGACACTTCATTTGATACCTTGACATTTCTTTGGTTTTATACATTTGACTGGTATATATCAAGGAAGACACAATGCAGTTTCTTTGAACTCTGTTGCTGAACATCTGTAAAAGTTTATTTGGCACATGGTAGTAATTTTGAGCTATGTGTATGGCAAAGATGTGTGTGTGTCTGTGTGCAGAAGTTAAACTGGTGAATCTGCTACATTTCTCTGAAATGGCTCATTTATCCCGCTGTTTTAAAAAATTATATATCAAGATATAAATGTAATATTTAGATTTCTTTGTGCATAAGTGTGCCTTGGAGCATAATGCTGAACAAGGACCCGACATTAGCTCTGGTATTTTGGATGAAGACATATGTATGCATATATATAATTCACATAACATATATTCTATTCACCATAGACAGTGAGAATCAATTTACCTTTGCAAGTGTGACCTGTAATCAAACTGTTTCTGGTATAAGTGAGAATGTTTGGATTGCCAGCACAGAATGGGAGGCAATGTAGATCCCAATTTGCGTCTGAAATTAAACTTTGTGACTTTTTTTTTTAATATAGCATAATCATGATCCTTTTTCTTCCTAGGATCATATGCAAGATGCTTTTAATGAAAATACACGGTTACTTTACACACACAGAGTTACACACAGAATTAACAAGGTTGGAAAAGACCATAGAGATCATCAAGTCCAACCTTTTACCCAACTTAACAACCTATCCAACACCAATCCATCATCTAAGCCATCTAAACCGTCTAAATCATGTCCCTAAGTTCATCATCCAACCTCTCCTCAAACACATGCAGGGACGGTGACTCCACCACCTCCCTGGGGAGCCCATTCCAATGGGAAATCGCTCCTAATATCCAACCTAAACCTCCCCTGATGCAGCCTAAGACTGTGTCCTCTTGTCCTGTCACTGGGAGCCTGAGAAAAGAGACCGACCCCTGCCCGACTCCAACCTCCTTTCAGGTAGTACTAGACAGCAATAAGGTCACCCCTGAGCCTCCTCTTCTCCAGGCTGAACAACCCCAGCTCCCTCGGCCGTTCCTCACAGGGCTTGTGCCCCAGCCCCTTCACCATCCTCGTTGCCCTTCTCTGGACACGCTCCAGCAGCTCAATATCCTTCTTAAACTGAGGGGCCCAGAACTGGACACAGTACTCGAGCTGTGGCCTAACCAGTGCCAAATACAAAGGAAGAATAACTTCCCTGGTCCTACTGGCAACACTATTCTTGATGCAGGCCAGGATGCCATTGGCCTTCTTGGCCCCCTGGGCACACTGCTGGCCCATATTCAGTTTCCTATCAACCAGCACCCCCAAGTCCCTCTCTGCCTGGGCATCCTCCAGCCACACCGACCCCAGCCTGTAACTCTGCATGGGGTTATTGTGGCCAAAGTGTAAAACCCGGCACTTGGATTTATTAAACCTCATGCTATTGGACTCAGCCCATCTCTCCAGCCTGGCAAGGTCTCTCTGCAGAGCCCTCCTACCCTCTAACAGATCGACACTCATTCCAAGCTTGGTGTCATCCGCAAACTTACTAAGAATGGATTCCATCCCCTCGTCCAGATCATCAATAAAGAGATTGAACAAAACCAGCCCCAACAGTGAACCCTGGGGGACCCTGCTGGTGACTGGCCTTGAAGTTTCCTATTCTGTCACTGGAGTAAAAGCTTTTGCTCATGACAGATGTGTGCTTTGGGACTCAGTCGCTGCTTCAGGGGATTTCAAATAAAATCCATAGGCTCTGAGAAGATTCAAGGAGCGATTTGTGTGGTGGTCTGTAAAATTAGGACCTTGTTCTCCTCATATATAATTTTATTTATTTATTTTAAAATATAGGAAATTATAAACTTTAATTTCTCTAGAACTTGAGTACATAGCGTGGTGGAGTCCAGGTTACTACAATCACTGCTTGGAGACTGGACTGCTTCTGTTCATGGAGCAGACACTGGATATAACTTGAGAGTGTAAAAAGAGGCCTGTGAGAACAACTGATGAAAGAGGACATGGAGGTGACCATAGCAAAGTCAGAGACAGAGAGCAGGGATGAAACTTCTTCACTTAGAGGTTGGATTCAGTGTTTGGTAGTAAATCATGGAGTTATTGAACGGTTCATGTATAGAATGGTTTAAAATATGCAGATCAGTCTACTCTCTTCAAAAAGCTCTTTATTGCCTCACATCAGTTATTTCTTTAAAGTTTTGGTCTTTGATGTGTTTTACAAATTTGTAAGCGAATTTGATTTTAACTGGTACTAATTAGTAACTGCACAGCTCATGGTGATACACAGCACTAAAATACTTGGTGCCTGCAGAAAGTTACCTGTATGAGAATAACAGGTCTATGAAAGAATGCAGAGTGTACTGTGTTATATTTCTGTGGATGTTTATAGAAAAGCTACTTTTTGCTGTAATCTTTTATGCATATTCATATTTCATGTTAGAGAATCTGCAAGGGCTTTACTGAAAACTTACAGATTTGCCTTTTTAATTCCATAGCAGAGCCTTCAGAAAATACTGTGCTTAAACTGAGTGTAAAATGCATCACTTTTAATGCTTCATCCCTGCAGGGGAAAATACAGTGTAGGTCCTTGATGTCAGTATTTGAGAGTCCAGTATTTGCATTAGGAAATACTTCATATCTCCTAGTGGGAATAATTAAACTGGATTCCTGTTGTGTGGAGAGATGCCATAGCTTTTATTGTGCCCCATTTTCCATGTGTAATTGAGCAGCTTTGTAGTAAGAGAACAAAGGTTAGACATATGCAAGTTTATCTGGATACTAGGATTCAATTAGAGGAAACTCCAATCCCTTCTACTTTTCCCAGGTTCTCTGAAGCTTGTATGCAGAGGACATGCTCATTTCCTCCTCAAACACTGCACCAACATTGAGAGTTTGGGTCGTTTGAGGTTTTTTTAGCTAGCATTTTTTGACCTTGGTTCCTAATCTGGGAAACATAGAGCTAGCAAAAAGTATAGTTAGAAAGAACCAGGACCATCTTGCAATATACATAAGAAAAATTCGTGGCAGGTGATAGTTGCTTATTTTTATATTCATTCAAGCTAATATATGGCACAGCTGAATATCTCCAGGGAGCAAAGGAGCCATGGCCTTTGCACAGAGAGGTTTAGCAGATGAACTCTTACCTTTAGGGAGACATTGTTATTATATTAGGCTGCAAATGTTTTTGATGTTTCTAAAATAGCCTTTGAGGAGTTCCAGCTTCCTGTACAGTGACAAGGTCAGTAGAATTATGTGGTCCAAGGAGTGATGTGTTCCAAATCATCTGCCTCTAATATCTGTCTTTGCTAAAAAAGAGGCTTTGTGTTTCAGGGGTTTGAGTTTTGTTGATATGCAGGTTTTTTCATCTGCTTGTTTGTGGGAGTGGGGGTTGATTGTTTTTAAACCTAATGTCATTGGAGCTTGCAATTTATGCAAATGGAAAGACTGAATCTTTATGTATTGTTTTGAAAGAGTTTATCTTGCTTTCATTCCTATTTCACACCTAAAGAGTTTTACAGAAGGCCTGGTTTATCTGGCTATAACAACACTTCTTTATAGCACAGTGCCTGAATTTTCTTTATTTTAAAGACAACTAAACTGTGGAGACAATCATAGGAGGTTAGTGGCTGTAAAATTTGCCAAGACCAGGTTAGAGCAGACCAAATGTAAGGACCATGAAACAGTAAATCAGTTTACAACTAGGTACAATTACTGAACCTTGGCAATGCAGTTCTGCATTTATGGATGCTGAGAGGTTGGTTATGTGTCTCCTGAGCCTTTTTTGGCCCCAAAAAAGGGTTCAGGCACCCTTTGTTACTCTTCTCACTCAAAGAATTGTCCCTCTGCCTTGCTGTGCCAGTCCTCTATCCCTGGAGTTGGCCACGTGTGAGATGGACTGAGCCCCTGCAGACCAGCCACTGGAAGGGGAAGGCACCTGGGGCCCTTACTGCCCTTGTATGCCCTGAACCCAGCAGTCAGAACATGTAGGAAAAAAGGTGTTCAGGGAGCAATAAGTTTGTAATTCTGCCAAGTTAGTTTTTCTGATGAAAGGTACATCCAAACAGATTGGCTCTTCCCTTCCTCTAGTCTTTCTCAGGTCAAGAGATGCATAGATGCATAGGGCATCTATGTTTGGTCCCTGAGCTGAGCCACAAGTGACTTTCTGTGAAACCAGGGAAAATGCTTTTTCTGTTCTTCGTGAACTTCATGAACCTTGACTGAGTGAAAATAGCAAAGCTTTCAAGTGCATGATATTTTATGGTTTTGTTAGGTTGGGATTATTTGTCCTATTTTCATTTCATGAGGGTGATACTGTTGGTGATGCCCATAAAATCATTACAAGTGTTGCTTTTGGTAGAATTAATTGTTACCACCATGAACCTTCTAGTGATGTTTAGTGCATTTTTATTGGGAATGCTCACAGAGACAGAGGTTTCTATGGAGGCTTTCTAGATACAGCTTTTGAGAGGTATCACTGCTTCTGTTCTGTTTGGAGACCAACGCAGGGCGACATGGCTTGAGTTTTTCAGCAGCTGGATACTCTGACCACCAGTCCAGCACCTCTTGGAGCAGAGCCCTTTGCCACCCTGGAGCTTCAGCACTGGAAAACAACGATGCAACCCTGTGTTTGACAAGGGAGCATTCCAGCCCCTGGGGGATTTGCACACTAAGCCTTTGTGTGACAACACTCAAATCTCGGGGTGATGAGTGTGTTGTAAGTGTTTGTATAGATAAAACTAAAATGAACTGTTAAAATGGCTCCATTTTTTAACTTGCAAAAAAATTCTGAGCAAGGCAAGATATTACCAGTGCTAAGAACAGCTCTGAAAGGATGTCAAGATAGTGCTACTCTTTGTGGTGATCCTTCAGAAAAAAAATAAGCTGAGAAACAATTTTTCTTCATTCTGTCCCCTGGGGACATGCTGACTAGTGATGACTTGTCTGGCTCAGCTATGTGTATTGTAATTCACTTTCTTTGCCAAGATCAGTCAACACTCATTAGAAGTAAACTTCAGCACTTAGTTCAGATTCAGTAAATAGCTTTATTAGTTTAGGTGAAATACTCTTTAAGTCTTCAGCCTTACCCAGATGACACAGTAATCTGAGTGTAACAAGGAGAGAAACTATTCATAAATCCTTCTGTTATTTTAGTGTCACTGAAATGGAGTTGAGTTTTATAAGTTACTGGTTTGGCTCTCCTCTGGAGATTCTGGTGTTTCAAACCCAAGGTTCACTCATTTTATCCAGGTGTAAGCTTAATTTTAGTTTGGAAAATTATTCGATCACTCAATTACAACTGCCCAATGCAAATCGGTACTAGAATTAATAAAATTAATTAACTCACTATATATATATATATATGTATGATCTGTTGGTGATGATAAAGTACTTCAACATGAGGGTTTATTTATTGTGTTAGAAACACATTGCACTTAGTACACATAAGAATGCATTTGTGCTTGTGCTACAAGTTTGTGTAAGGAAGCAGTTTTTAATCACTTCAAAATCATAACTGAATAATACCAGAGGAAACAAAAAGAACAGTTGTCATTTTTGTGGAGGTGGTTTTATACAATGCTTGTAAATTTTATATCACCTACCAATGTATCCAAATATAAAAGCAGAAAGTTATTCAATGCAATAAATAGGGGTATATATTTAATCTTCAACTTAGAATTGTCTTTTTTGGTGTAAGTTTGATGATTGGCATTACTTTAGCTGTTCTCTTCTCCATACTCTTTTTTTTAAAAGCAACGTCCAACATTCCAGTGCCTTGTGGTCAGTCAGTTTGTAGCAGTGTTGCAGAATTGCAGCCACAACCACAGGAGCAGTCATGGAAATTACCTGAAAAATGTTCTCAGGTTCTTTTGAGAAGATTCTGAATTTTTGGCACTGAAAATTACCAATACTGAGGCAATTTGAAAACATAGAAACCTATGGAAGAGTGTAATGCCTGTGTGTAGTCCAGCTCTGTCAAGATTTTGAACTGCTATCATCTTTCTTTGTGTCATTTCTTGTGGCCATTCCTAAACTTTACTGATCAGACTTGAATTTGAGTTAACATAATTACTTATAACTCCAAAGTACAGCAATAATTAGAGCATACATAATGTCAACAGAGCTTCAAGGAGCTTGTTAACAAATGTAAATGTAATTTGAGCACATATAATATGGTTGCCTAGACCCAGGTATGGCAGCAGCCTTGTTATCCAATAAAAATCAGTGAAGTGAAGTCCTCATATATTTTGCCCCAGGAATCTGACAGCCATTTTCCATGCAGGATTTGATAGTATGAGAGCAGATGTAAAGATGAGATTCCAATTATGGTACTTCTTATTTAAATCTGCATCTTTTAGTAACCTCATGCTCCCATTAGAACAGGTGAATGGAAATTATCAGATCTGTATCACATAAATGCTTTTTATGTTATAAAGGGATGATAGAAAATCTCACTTGTACAGTTTTAGTATGATTTAAATCTATTTAATGACTGGTTAGCAGAATTTCATTTCAGAATTTAATGTGGTTTTAAAAATACAGTCAAGCATGTTAATATTTTCTCAGGTTAACATATTGATGATGTGATCAAGGAAAATGTGTCTCTGTCTCTGGCAAACATAGGAAATAAAGAACAGAAAGCTATGAATAAGTTGAATTTCTTAACATATGTGACTAGACTTGTGGCAATATGGAGAGGATGGAAGGATTTTCATTAACTTAAGCCATTTTAGTTTCTGAAGGGCTCAGTGGTCTAAATCCTCTCAGTATTTATCTGCATTTCAGTATTTATGTCTAGATCTAGGTCACGCTCTGCATCTATCTGAGGTTTTCATACAGCCTTCATGTTTCTAACGTTTAATAACCTTCAGCTATGTGGTAAGCCATGTGTTTCTTCAGACAGGAAACTGATACTAGAGAAAGTAAAGTCAGGTTTGTATTACAGAAGCAACCAGCATGGTTCTGTTGCTAGATTTGTAAATGGTGATGAGTAGTTTTGTCGCTTTAGGTGCTGGGTTGTGTGGCCTCAACAATTTGGGGCCTGGAGTGCAATCCCCACATCATACTACCACCCTCATGGGGATGTACTAACTTTGGTTGTAGCTGCTCCATAATCTGTGTGCAGGAGGCAGACACATCCTGAGTGGCCCATTTCAGGTGTGTGGGATGTTTGCGATGAAATGGAACGGCGCTTAGGTGATGTCCCAGCACACTGGTGGACTGAGTGGACAATTATCCTGCATGATCCACTTCTAACGCTGCTGGTTTTTTGCACACTTTCACACAAAGTCATGAAAGAGGAATAAATTAATGTGAGTCATGGGGCTTCCTTTTTGGTATGGATAAGTATACCATGTATTGATTAAACTTCCCATTTCTTGGAAGCACCAGAAGTTTTGCTGTCTTTGTATCATAAAGGATCATGTGAATATTGGTAAATTCCACACTGTGCACATCCAGCTCTTTCTGTGGACATGGTATCAAAAATACAGGCCATGCCATAGTTTTATTATAAGCTATGAGTACTACTTGGTAAAATGCTCATTTGTTTGCTAAAAGAATGAATTTTGACAATATGATTGTAAAAACCCATGAATTTCAACACCAAATAATTACAGCTGCTTGAAGCCTAAATATGCTGCAAGCTAAATTACTCTGGTTACATGCCTAAGTTTTTGTGGAGAACACAGCTCACAATGAAGCCTAGGGTGGAGCTGGCAATACTAACTTTTTTTTGTTCACATAAACCAAAAGCTTAGTGTCCAAGACATTGTTGAGAAAGGTAGCATTAGAGATTTTCTTCATGAATCACAACAAGGAGAGATGAACTTAATTGCTGACCTTTCAGGTGTGAGAGGTAACCTCTGTGTGCCACCAGCATATAAACTGTGAGTGTCGGTGCTAATACCCTTTCCTTCTTTTTTTTTTTGGGGGGGGGAGGCAAAGTATTGTTATTAAGAAATTCCTGAAATTCCTGTATTTGTTGACGTTGTTCAGTGATTCGAGTCCGATCAAGAAATAGTTCACAAATAGTCAGAAGTTGATTCTTTTTGCAGAAAACAGTTGGTTTCAGTTGTTCCCAGAGCTGTAACCAGGACAAAGTGAAGAGAAACACACTCTCCAGTGCTTAGCTTAGCCAGAAATAAGTAGCTGAAATGCTGCACCACAAGCTGGTGTTTGGATCGGGGAAGGGGGAAAGACAATGCCACAGACTTTCTTTCATTATGAGGCAGTGAAAAAGTTGTTTTCTACATTTGTCTTTCTTCCATTCTCTTGGAGCAAAGACTTGAAAATATAAGAGGATGATAGATCTTGTAGTCATCAATGAATCTGTGGGTGTTAGGCTTTTATATAGAAATTAAATGATTCTTCTGGTGCTTTGTCACTTCCTTATTCAAGAGATGGTCAACATCTCAGGAACCTGCCTTGTGTGACAGATCCTTGACAGACTGGTTTAGAGAGAAATATAGCCCAAAGGATTTTTGTCTTAGTTGCTTGTAAAGCTGAACCATAAACCAAGGGTAAGACCAGCCTGTAGTTATGGCTACATCCTCTGCAGAGGAAACAAGTGGTACTTCCATTTGGAAAAGAGTTCTTTCCCAAATAGGTAACACTATGAAGTGCTCAAAAATAGTGGATTTACTCATTCCATCTGTAACTCTCAGTAATTATCTCTTTGTTACTGTTAAACACTTGTCAGATGTTTTTGATTACTTTATTCTAAATGAGGATAAATAAAACACATTCTTGAGGTTGATAGGAAGAACAGTTCCATCCCTGTTCCTGGTTACAGATCATACAGCAATATGCATACGTAACAGTGCATATGTTATTGCAATATAATTGCATATTCTGTTCTCTATCAGCATTCAGAAACCTTAGGGAAAAGCAGTTTCTCTAGTGCTTTTTCTGTCTAGACTAACAGTGAACAGATGGCTTGTGGCATGATTTCTAAAAAGACATCTGAAAAAATATGGCTGATTTTCAGTTGCAGTTTGTAGCCATACATGGATGTTTATACCCTTTCTGACACATGATATTTGCAGTGAATAGCAAAGCAGTGCAGAGAGGCAGTAGCTGTGGAACCATTGGAAAGAAAGGACTTGATGATCCTTGTGTGTCCCTTCTAACTTAGAATACTCTGTGATCAGTAATGCTGTTAAGAACCAGTAATGAAAGGAGTTCAGTCCAGATCTTTCTCAGTGTTGGTAAAGGAAGGCAGTTTGGCTTTCAGTGCTGCCCACAGTCTTGCAAGTGAGCACAACTTCTGTTCCAACTCCATTTTGTTAGAAATTGTGCATTTTGATAGAAATTACTTCTGCCACTTATATGAAGGAATTCTGTGGTGGCCTAGCTTCGAGCAGGTTCCCTTCTGAGCTCTCCACCACCTCTGCCTGGTTCCATGTCTCCTTTTCCTGTCGTGTCTCCCTGTAACCTAGAAAAACCTTGATCAGTTTATGTTGCCATAACTGAAGTCTGGTGCTGTTATGTGGTGATGCAAAGTAATTGCTAGAGCATGTTTGTTTTGTGCTGTGTTTGAGAATAAGCAGGGCATCTTTCAAAATAACTCAAAGGTTAAAAATCCTCTAGTATAACAGCAATGATGCTTAATGATGGCTTTATAGTAAGAAACAAAAACCTGGTAAAGTCTCACTGAACAAACATGTAGTAGAGAACAGATCCCAAAATTACACAGAGCAAGGGGCGCCTGTGAGTGGAAAAGAACAAGACAGGAGCAGTTGTAAGGGGTTGTAAGATCTGGGAAACAGATTTCATGAGATGTCCCTTCTGTGGGAATGGCTCTGCAGCAGTCTCTGGTGAATACATAGGATGTCGCTCACAGCGACCTGCCTTCATCCCCTTAGAGTGCAATTTCTGGTTTCAGTGATGGGGGTCAGTAAATGCAGCAGTAATAATAGTTGCAGGCAAATCTCTTTTTTTATCCTGTCAGTGCTGAGATTGCTTGTCTTTTGTCCTTGCATACAATTAAAAAGATTGTCTCCAGTTATCTATCCTACTTTGAAAACCACTTCAAAAACTTTAACTTAGTAAGTGTCATAGTGTGCGTTCTTATAGTTTGCAAACATGGAACATTTGTTTTTCACATGTTGATGCTTTGTTAATGCTTTCCCTTCCTTAAAACCTAATCTCTTCCTGTACCGTGGACAGAAGAATGCAATCTTCCTTTAGGAAAATCTGTTGAAAGTTCCCATTATATTTGTTTATGTGTGTATGAATGTGTATAAACCAGTGCATTTTAATAGGATTCATTATGAAACAGGAATTCTTTGTTTTCTTTCATTTTGTTTGGTCAACTGAAAAAGAACATCTGTACCATCATCCTCACTGCAATTTTCCACCCTGGCAATTACCCACATGAGCAAAGATCATGTGCTGTTTTAGAGAGCAGGATATAATTGTGCAGGGTTTCTGTTGATCTGGGTAATTTAGTGGAAAAACTCTGATTAGACTAATCTTGCCAAAAGGTAGTAAGGGACATATTACGTGGCTTACCTGTAATTTAGATTTCTTTAAGCTAGGTACAAACTGATGTTTTTGTGTACATCAAGAGACATTAGAAAAAGATGTATTATTCATAGGTACTGCTTCCTAATGGAAGCTAAAACTTTTTAAAAGCATAGTGCATTTGCACTGAGGAAAATATGTCCCATATTTCTTAAATGTCAAATATATTTAAATATTAAAAAAATTAGTTGAATATCTGCTTCATTTAGCAATATATTTAAAAAATGCATTCTTCATTGTGAGTTGTTTTGAAAATGCATTATCCAGTTAGCAGCTGAATAAAATATTTATCTGACATGCTGACATAAAGATGCAAAAATCACTGTAGTATAATTCTTTTCATAGAGGTCTTAAAGTGGGGTCAAATTTCCTTTCTTTCATAGCCACAGTACAAGGTTATTAGAAGGTCACCTCTTTGGATAAATAGAGCAGTAATTACAGTAGAAAACAATGAAAACTGCTCAGTTGAATATTTAAGTGCTTATTCTTTGTGCAACTGCAAAGAATTTCAGCAATTGTTAAATCATATTATTTTGAGCATTGCAAGCTAGAGTAAAGAATTTAATCCAAGTATTGTTACAATCGTTGTGACATTTAGTGCTTGGTATCACCTGTTCCATCCTATTAGGTGTTCTGCCTTTCTTTTTCCAAGACCTTTGAGACAAATATGACTGAATCATCAGTATCAAAGCTTGTTTGTGAAACGGGAGATGCTTCTGCCATCAAAAGTTCTAAAAATCCACTCTCAAAAATTTTGTAATTTGCTGTGATGTGTGTGACATTCAGCTGCTGTCAAGTGATTGGGGGAATGGACCTGTCTTTACTTTGGTGCAAGTTTTAAGTGCAGGGATATTAAGCCTCTGAAGAGGGCTGGGAACTTAGCCTGGTGCAGAAATCAAGCACAGGTGCAAGTAGGAATAATAACTGGAGAGCAAAAAAAAAGTACAAAAGAAGAAGACAGCACACAGACCTCTTCTTTCTCTTTGCTGATGCTTTCCTGCAGAGGGCTCAGCAAAATACGACTTTTGGGGTCTATTCCATTTGTCCATTGGAATTTGCTCTTTCCAACTAATCTTCTTTTCAGATAAGTCAAGCAAAAATGCCTTTTGAAGTGGACCCCATTGGCTGTTCGCTCAGCATCGAGTTATCCTGTCCATCTGTCTTGCCTCCCATCAGCCTCCCTCTGTGCTGGGTGCTGCCTCTGCTCAGAATCGATCTTTCCTGGTACTGGCATCTTGAATGACAAATTTTCTTATTTTGAACCGTGTGAGTCTTTCCCCCAGCACATTACATAGTCAGTCATGTTCTATAAAACCTTTGACTACCTCAACATTTCAGTATTTCCCCATTCCTCCTGTGGTCTCTCTCTATTTCATTAAAAGACTACAAGTGACAAGGCAGTCAAGAACAGTGCACTGTCCTTACTTAGTTAAATTAATGTCTGAAAATTCTGCTGACATTACCCATGTCCTAATCATCTGTGGACTCAGTGGACTCTGACTTTTTGGATTTTTCTTTTAAATTCCTTTCTTCTCCAGAACTATTGTCTATTGTTATTAAAATGCTTAGGGACCTGATTTTCCAAGATGCTCCTCAGGCAGAGCTTCAATAGTTCACTGATTAATAGATCTGAAAATCAGGCTCCTTGTGTGCATTGTGTTAAGGATTGACCTTCCATCAAAGACATAATGATGTTTTCACCAGCCAGTCTTGCAGAACTGCCCAAGAAAAGGATTTTACTGAATTAGTGAACTTTTCAAAATCCAATATGATGTCTATAATATAAAATGCATGTGTGTCCCTTTATCTTCCTTTTTTTTGTCCCTTGCTGGGTCCCTTTAGTCCTGCTGTCGTGGAGAACAGTGGTAAACCTTTTGCTTTCCCACTTTCAAGGAAAGCTTTCATTTTATAATGTCTGAGTGGGTCACCAGTGTTTCCACTGCACTTTTCCTAATGACATTTAGGTCTTTTCCCTGACTGCCATAATTTAATTTATTACTAGTATGTATACATGCATGAATGGTTCAGATTTCATTTCCTAGATAGTAATTTGCACTTCTGGCATTTAATTTCATTTGCTGTTGTGTTGTATGTTTTATAGTATCTGACTGGCTTTTCCCTCAACAAAATGCTGCCAGCATAAAATAATTGGTATGGGAAAAGGCTGCACACATGGATTATGTATAAAAGGACTTAATTGATTAGCTTTGCAAAAAATCCAAGCTTTGCTTGATATACATTTGCCCCAGTTCAGTCAATGATACCAAATTTCTATGGATGGCTCAGCATATCACAGAAGTTCCTTTTTTTTCTCATGAGGGTGGATGCTCAGCTTTCCTGGATAAAGAACTACTAAATTATACTTTGTAAGTCTTGAAATACATGGCAAAACTGCAAAGTTTTCAAGAGTCTTGTTGGGGTTTTTTTAATACGAAAGGTATTTTTTCTGCTCCTTTCTGCCTTGTTGCAAAATGATTAAATGCCAAATTAAATTAGTGTTTAACAACACCTCTTTAACTTTTCAATATAGTCTTTTCTGTATAATATTTCATCATATAATATTCAAAATTCACTTTGCATTGTATGAAAAATTTAGATGGCAAACTAATATAAGATGGTGGTAATTTGTCAGTAACAGAGTAGAGGAAATTAAAAAGTGGCTTGTATGGTTAATAAAAATTATTAAGATACTTCTAAAATAATTCACAAATCTACCCAAAGGGAAAGCTCTGCAAAACCTTTCTGAAAAGCTTTTGAAATCAAAGATGTATTTCTTGAGATTAGACTTGCCAAATGATTCACACAGTACTATTTTTTTTTCCCCTTTGTGCTTTGACCCAACACTTGAGAAGAGAATTATGAATGTAAATAAACACAAATCAATAGGAACACTCTTTTATTATTTCACTGGGAATTTCTGTACAATTTGAAGCCACTTGCTACAAGTTGGGCAGATGATTAAGGTTAACCTTGTTCTTAAGCCAGCTAGGTTGGCTTACATTCTATCAGCAAGGGATTTAAATTTACTCGGACACATTTTAATTGGCATTTATGCAACGTGTACTCACAGATGCTGAATTCATGGAGAAATACTGAGTGCCATCTGTTTAACTCTGTTTCCTCTCTATTAAAGTATAATAAAATAAGGCCAGGTCCTTCTGGCTTGCTAATATATTTATCTTTCAGAATACAATATTTTAATTAGTGCATCAATAATGTGTTATTCTGTGCTAGATATTAATTTCTGTGTTTAATTAAAAGTAACCTTATTTTCTGTGCTCTTTTTAATAGATGTTTGCTCCATAATAATGTCTTTAAAAATAATGGATTGTTGTTTTACCGTTTGCTGCGCATAGGTGCTACTATTATTGATTCACATGGAAAAATAATTGAGGTTACTAAGTTTCTGAAGAATTTGGCTGCATTTAAAACATGATTGTTATTGACTGATCATGTTGCCTAAAGTAAACACGTAAAAATCTCCATGCATTTTCCTTTATGATAAACAATACATCCACACGTTGGTATATTCTATATGTTTTGGAACATGAGAAACAGAAGGAATTTTGATTATCTGGAGAGTGTGAGAATATGTATATATGTGCAAAAGTATTCTTGTACTAATTTCCAACCTCATATGGTAAATGTAACAAAAAATAAGTATCATATAATGTATTTAATGAATGGACAAAGCTGGTTTTAGTCCTGGGTACCTCATGTGGAGTTGGATTTTCCTACTACATACTAGGCCATAGTAAATTTGGGTTCAACTGGTGCAGTCTGAGTAAAATGGTGCCTGGTGTGTAATCACAGATAGTACAAACTGCTGAATGCACTTCATGTAATTGCAACGTCCCCTCTCTTATGTTAGGAATTAATAAAGAAGGCAGCTCCCATCCTGTAAAAATGATTGTCAGTGTTTGTCAGGGTTTTGAGGGTGGGATTTTTTGCTGTGTTTTAGTTTTTATGAGTTTTGTTTTTACCTGAGTACTATACTGTACTTCAATTAAATTGAAGACCTTTTCCCTTCTTTTGCTGTTTAGAGGGAGAACTGACAGGTCTCTCTGATTGAAGAAGACTTTGGGGCATATCTTAAATTTGTTGTTGCCCCAAAAACAATGAGACACACTTAAGCACTTTTCTATTGTGTTTCAATATTTCTCTTTTATTTTTGCATTAATGTAACTCATGAAAGGTATAATTTTCATGGTGGAGAATAAAAGGTTCCTCTTTTTAAATTTAAAACTTACAGTGGTCTCAAAAATTAGTTACCTTTTATGTTCTTACAGTAGAAGCTGTTTAATGCAGTGAGGTTTCCAAATTACTGTTAAGATCATACTTCTACTTGTGTACATGCCACTCTTTTTTGGCACTGTTGCTTCCTGCAAGAGAAATACTTTTATTTGATGATGAGATTTTGATGGCTGTTTCTCTCTTGCATTTCCATATTTTTTCTGCCTTATCTTAAATCAGCTTTTAGAGTAATTTGGATGTATGTTGTAGGAAAATGTAAAACCTTCAGAGAGTTAGTAGACTAGAACATAAAATATTGATTACAGAGAGTTAATAAGACCAAAGATGTATGGTAGCATCTAACCATGAAATCACATACCTTCTCTCTTTTTTTTTTTTTCTTCTTTCCTATTGCTTGTCCTCTCCCAAGGTTTTCTTTGCAGTGTAAGCTGGCTGATATTTGAATGTAATTGTTCAGGTTATACAGATAATTTGTGAAATTTTCTGGTTTGGCTGTCCAAGATTTTTGCTTTGATAGTGGGTTTGTGGTGCTGCCTTTATGTAAAGCTTGCTACAACAATGCCTCAGCTTTCATCATTTCTCTATGGTGGGTTATACTGAAATAATAGTAATTCCCTTGCATACTATGCAATTAGCCTTGCTAGATGATATTGGATCTTCAGATTCAGTTTCAAAGGAAAGGTTAAGACACCATGAGTATCTTTTTCCTTTGAAGTATGCTGTTGAGACTTCATCAGGGGATGAAAGGGTGCTGACTTCTAGAGCACTGAAGGCTAAATGAAGAATGCCCATCTCAAATATGGCTAAATGATATTGTTTCCACCTCTCTGCAAATAGTGCCCTATAAAACATTGATGTTTCAAAGAGCTGAAGAGTTAATCGGATAGATGTCGATGGATGTAGGACAGTCAGTGTCCAATACAACTGTAGGAAAGAAACCCCAGTGCTTTCTGATAGGAAAAAAAAAAAATCATACATAATAGACACAAATGTAATAGATATTTATTTCTTTACTCGTTACCAGCAGTGCTAAGCCAAGTGTATTCCCCCTTGAGAAGTATCTTTTTAATTATCCATCTGTTTTTCCCTTACCTTTCATTATTCTGTCTGAATTGGTGGTTCTGTGTGCTTCAAATGCTATGTAGATTAATTTCAGTTCTAGAAGTCTTAAATTATTTATACTGTTTGAGAATAATGTGCATTCCCATTGTTTACAGCTCTGGTGTTTCTGATTATGTAGCATCAGTCTTGTTTTGCTGAGAATGTCCTCTGTTGATTAACTCTCTAGATAGTTTGATAATGGCCTATATCCAAGTGATGTATATGCAAATCCCGGGTGCCTGCGTGAACCTTGGCACAGTTGAGTGAGGTATTTGTTACTGGGCTTTTTTAGATGAATATGTATAGAGAATATGACTATTACCCCTTTCCTCTTTAAAAATTTTTCCTCTGAGAGATTAGATAGTTTTGTCTGCTGTACAGTTTAACATGTTAGAATAGCAAAGACTGCCTAGGCACTATCTGTATAGACTTACAGTGTTACCAGAGGTTTGACACAGAAATGAGAATAAATGCACATGGCATTTCTTACTTATGATAACTGGTAAAAGCACTCTATTTTCCCTGCTTACTATTATACTCCTAAGTGTTCCCATTTTAGACCAGGTACAGTGATTCAATGGATTTTTGGATATATAATATTATTTCTGAGGCTTCAGTAAGGACACAACAGATATACATCTTCCTCCCCCAAAAAATCCAAACTATACAAATATATTTTATCATTTAGCTGTAGTGCACATGCATTGTGGTTTTGGTACTACATAATACACTATGTTTTTCAGTTCTGAAACAAGTATCTCATTGCTGTAAAGCCAGCAAGAAATATAGCAAAGAAAACCGAGCACTTACATGCACCTTACAGCTCATATAAACATTAGGAGTGCCTACCATTTAAAAGCATTTTCTGCATGAAGTGACTGAAGTGCTTGAATCTGAAAGTTCAGGAAAGCTTCTGAGTAATGTCTTGTCATGGTAACCTGCTAAAAGATGCCAATCACTTGCATTCAATCACACAAGCAGCAACAAAGCACTTTCTTTAGCAAAGAGAATGTATCTTCTTGTTTTAGATTCTCATATATAAATGAACAGAGTGACTTTGAAGATTCTTATTTGCTGTTTTGTGTTTTCTTGTTGCTTGACAAGAGAAGGCTTATATTGCCTTTCTGTTAGTCCTCTTGCTCCTGGTTGGTTTTGTAACCACTACCCAAAGTCTAATTCACATAGACTGAAAGAAAACCTGCAATGTGAATTTAAAACTTATCTGACATTTCTAAGATTTGTTATAGGGCATATTAACAAGGAATTTTTGTGATGTCAGGTGTTCTTACTTCTATTGTATGTTCTCTATGCGTGCAGAAAGTAGTTAGAAGTTACAAAACACAATAGAAGTGTATTTATGGAGGGAAACAGTTGGCTCGAGAAGTGATGTCCACACTATGCACATTTCATGAAGACTCCAGTTTGATCCGTTGCCTGAACATTCATTGGAAACTAGTGTTCATCTCCTGGTCTACTTCCATCCATCACCCTCCAAATAATCAGACCACATCCCAAAATACAAATCTAAGCCAGGTTGGTGGAGGAGATTTGGAGATTACCTTCACAGTTCAGTGCTGATCCAAACTCAAATAACGACATCAAACACATCCATAGAGAAACTTCATTTTCCGTTTGAGTTTGGTTTTTGCTCTGTTTGGAAACAAACTGAAGAGAAGCCAAGTGTAATTTTTCATTTCTTTCGTATATTTACTTGAGGCCCATATAAATATGCATACCAGAAACCTAACAAATTAATTGAAATTCTGATGTGCCTGAATCAGCTTCTCTGTGCTAACTAACTAGCTTGGATAGGAAACCAGAAGCAGACTGCTGAAGCCCATGTTCTTTTCCACTAGACATCAGTAATAATGAGTAGCAGTAAAGAACCACAGCAGTGTCATTCACCACTAAGTTTTAGTGTGTCTAACAATGGAAGCAGTCAGCATCACACCAACTGGAGTTTTTGTTTACTGGAAAAAACCTCAACATCTTGTCACAGTATATCAGAAAAACAAATGTAAAAAAATTTGGTAATCCAGATACTGTTTTGAGATTGTTTATTCCCTCTTAACTCAGTTGTTTTGAGGGAATTTTTTGAAGATACCAGTAGTTTTATCTTGCATGCTAACTGGCTCCTAAGTATCCTTTTTACCAAAATTAATAGCAATGCATTTACTTTTTAAAACTGACCTGAGAATGGATGGCACTCTTTTATGCACCTACTGATAGTGTAGATCAAGTCTTACAATGTTTTCAAGCTTACATTTTATGCTTAAACATACAGAAAAGAACCAGGCCACTGAACTGACTTGAAAATCTGTTCAGATTTCATAGAGAAATAAAAGAATCCCGGTCTCACACAATACTATGTTTGCTTTTTTCTCTCTACAGCAATTCTGAATGGAAATCTGAGAGAGTCTTCTGGCTTACCAGGAAATTAACCTTTATGGGCTGCTCAGGGTGGGTAGGAATTGAACCAACAGAGCTGTTGAGTCTTCGTAGAGTGTCTCCTGGCGCTCCGCAGTTCAGGTTTATAAGGGCAAGGGACATCAAGCACAGGCACTTAATGGTACCTCAGCTCACATGGAATCCAGAAAAAGTGTGGTCTGCTGAATTCTGTCAAAACTTAACTTTCGTCATTAGTAGGTAGAAATACCAAAAGGATGGGGAAGAAAACCCACAGTCAAGTTACTGAAATTGCTTGTTACAATTTGTTTACCCCAGTAATTTCCTGGGAGGTTCTAAAGGAGTTGCAAGGTTCTGCAGTTTGTCATAGGCTGTAAAACAAAGGTGGAAGCAACATTTCCCCAAAATGCACTCACTGCTTTGGTCCTTTTGGACTTTCACAGCCATTTCTGCTATGTTGTTTTGTTTTGTTTTGCCTTGGATGCATCTCCATGCTCCTATTTCAAACACTTTAAGCTAACATTACAGTCATCCACTTTCTTTTTCCTTTGGTGGTGAGTGCAGTCTTGTATGCCACGAAGGCCCTACCAGCCCACAGTGCCTGAGAGAGAGACAAAAGTTGGACAGCTATGGATGCAGCCTCTCTTTTGTAGCTGTTATTAAAGATGCTATCTTTATCTGCAACACTGAAGTTATGCAACCTAATGTTTTGTGTGTATTAAAGTATTAATGAAAACACAGGGTAGAAAACAATGAATGTGACTCGATATAAAAGGAAGCATTTAATCAAAATTAAAATCTTCAGTAATGAAATCTGCCTGGCTTTATGCACATTTGTGTTCATGCTGAGCATCTCCCTCTGTTTCCTTTTGTTAATTCTGAATCAGACTTCTGGCTGCTGTCTTACCACATGGGGTGATCCAGAATTTCATGCACTCCTTCCTGCCAGCAATACAGCAGACTCTACTAACAGGCAATGTTTCTCTGATTTTTACTCAGTAGCACTTATTGCACATTAAATACTAACATATTGATCAATTGGCACATTGCCCTTGACTATCTCATAGGGATTGAAGCCAGAGTAAGAGTCCAAATGCAGAACTTTTCTATGTGATTTTACCGTCTTGCCATTTACAATAGCATATAAATCTCCAAGAGCTGCAATTCAGAGTTCCAGCTTTGTGAATTTGTATGTCCATTTGCTTACAAAACCATTTTTCATTGTTGTAGCTATTAACTTTGCTACTTTTTGAAATGCTCTTTGTAGAATTTCACAATATTTGAAGCCTTCAGATGTTCTCTAAATGATGAGCTATCATTGTATATCATCAAGATGTCTGACTTGAGATTTTTCAGGTTCTGAACAGTAAAAAAATAGTGTATGATATTTCTCCCTGCTTTTTTATAATGAGAAAGCAAACTGATTCATTTCTTAGAATATGCCTGAAATAAAACAAATGTTTGCCTCTACCATTTGGGATCTGACTGAAAGCAGTTAATTGAATTAGATGAAGACTATATTTCTCTATGACCTCTATATAAGGCTGTCTGCCATTTTCCCCTGAGGCGATTTCTTGCATTGTTTTCTAAAACAAGCAAAAGTAATTTGAAAAGCATATGATAGTTGGCATAAATGTAATTTTGAAAAAGTTTATCCATTTCTACCATGGCAATCTCTTGTCAATTTGTGTCTTGAATGTTTTAGGAGGAGGAAAACAAGGTAACTTTACTCTAGGGATTATATATTCTTGCATTTGGACATGCAGATTATAATTGATGAAACATGTACTATCCAACTCTGGTATGTCCTGCTGTGTAGCAGTCTAGAGATGTGAAAAAAGACAGTGATCTGTCAAGAGAATAAAATTGTGTACAATAAGAGAACAATAGAACACAATAAAAATGTATGTAATAGTTCAGCAACGTTTTTGAGCAGTGTGGCCTTGCTATAGTGTGTGGTGCCAACAAATGCTGTTCTGAGCTGTGCTATAATTTAGAATTAGCCACTCAGCCATATAAAGTTTCTGCATGTTACCCCTTCTGACTGATGTTTCAGGCTTGACCTCATGTGTAATGGGGGAATGCAATTTTCCAGAATATTAAAGAAGTGACTTAGCTCTTCGAGTGGGATAATGATACTGTATATTCTGTGATATTAAAATGTCATATTTTTCAACCACTTTAACAGCATAATGGGGATTGTTTTTTTCATGGAAATTGAGTCCTTTTGAGAAATGTTGATGATAATGGTACAGTTATAACACCCTAGAATTTGAATGCTAAGCAGAAGGACATGGCTAGAATTGTTGTGCTGAGCAAACAGTAACATATGCAGATTTAGGGCTATGCATGCTGCAGAAATATTGTTATTACAGGCATGTGAGTCTTTATTTCTCTGAAAATGTCTCCTGTGATAAGTTTTTGATTTCTTCAAAGTGAAAGGATGAATATTAGCAGATGCCATTTAAGTCTTCCCTGTACTACAGGAACAGTGCTGCCACAGTTTATTGGGAAGTCTCTGGAGTAGTTGCTTCTCCTCTTTTAACAGCATAGATTAAGACAAGTGAGGTTCCTTTTGATCAGGCCTACTGAGGGATTTTCCAGCTTAGAAACTATGGGAAGAGAGTCAGTTTTGCACAGCTCAAGCCGCAGTAGCTTGCCATTTGAGAGCAACACCTTTTAAATCAATTGCAATCTGGTTCCACTAGCTTTAACCCCTCGTTGAAAACTGGCTACATACATGTTCTTGCCACCTGTATTCCTTCCTTTATTTTTTCCCCCAAAATCCTGAATTATAGGACAGTGGCATTTGTTGGTTGGTTCTTATCATCTTTCTTAAAAGAGGACTCTAGTCTGAGAGTAAATGAAAGTTTGGAAAGTAATTAAGAAAAGCACTGACATTTCAATGAAGTGTCTTCCCACCTTTTCTATTTCTTTGTTTGATCCTTATACCTGTTCTTTCATTTTTGTTATCTCTTTCTGCTTTAATTTGGATGGCCAAGGCAAGGTCTCACTGCAGCCTCTTCATTTGGTTTGTTTTCTGCAATATAATCTGCTTTGAACGTGCTTTTGAACATCAGAACCTTGATTTAGAGTGAGGGGAAAAATGTTTATTTACAGAATGCAGCCAAATCCTTGGATTTAAATATGCAAACCCTTCATTGCATAAGGAAAACTAATCTGTGATGTCTGAAACACACTGTTCTTAGGTGAAGTGTGTCTAAAACCCCTTGTTTTGTGTCCTTAAGTTTGGAAATATGCTGCATTAGTCGGGCTGAAAATACTGTCCGTGATTCAAATAACCCCAGCATGCTAAATTTAAAAAATCAAAACAGCAACAACAAAAAAACCCAAGAGTAATAAGGAAAAGAAAAATAAATAAGCAAATATTTAGGAAAAATGAAATATTTAGGAAAAATGTCTCTGCAGCCTGTGCAAATGAATCTATTCTTCCAGGAGGTAAATTCATACTTACAAGTAGTAAGTAAATTCCTTGTCCTAGGGTGTAATATATGGAAAATGTTGAGAGGGATCATGTTTTCTACACAGTCAGTCAAATTAATAATTAGGTCCCTTCTCCTTATCTATTTTCAATTTTCAATCAACTTAAGGGATGCTCTCAGAGCTGCATGCCTGAGGCATCACAGTTCCTTCAGGGTTTAATTAGGTCTCCCAGTGCTGCAGCATGCTCTCTTAGGCCTGTCAGTTGCCCTTCTCACAGGAGTTAAAATTACTCTTTATATGATTTATCAGATTTGGTCATTTAATTCATTCCCAAGTCATCATCTAATCCATTTACAATTTCTTTTCCACACATGGAAATGCTGTTGTGGGTTGACAACTATGTTGCCCAGTAAGATTCCTGGCAATATTTAAAGCCCAAATCTTAAACTAATGTAATAAAATTAAACATTATGAGTAGCTTCCATAAATTTCTGTAATGATCATCAGTAACTTACAGCCACTGGTTTTTAGAGAAGTCTTTTTTCTTGCAAAAAAGACTCCTTAAGCATGAATTTCTTTCTATTAGCAATTGTAATTTCTTAATGAGAGTAACAAATGACAATAAGTAGGTTTGTGTTAGATTATTTATATGCAGCCATGTCTTTATTACCAAAAGGCTAAATACTAAATTGCTGTTGTAATGTAGTCTTTTGCTTGATTCAAGCATATGGCTTGCATTTCTCATCAACATCTTTTAAGAGTTGCATGTTTGATGAGAAATAGACAATTTCCCATTGCTACAAATTCCACGTTACTGTGTTGGGTAGCACCAATACGGGTTTTCTGAACAACTCTTCTCAAAATTGTTTAAAGCATTGTAAGTGTAGCATTCAGTCTCTAAATAATCAATTAATTCTTTTTCATTCATGCAAGTTAAATAATGATATTTTTTAGCACTCTCAAGTCTTCTAAGTAACTATTAAAAATAACTGTTAAATAACTGTTAAAATTTCTGTATGTCTCTTACAATTTCTGCCACAACTGTTGTAATTTCAAATTTTAAAAAAAATCATTTACAAAATGCAATGTTAGCACAGGAAAGAGTATAATAAGAAAAGCCAGAACTTATATTATTTCAATGTCTAAATGAAAGGCCTTTTGGAATCTTTTCTTACATTCATTAACCCTTCAGTTTCTTCAATGGTAACATCATGAAGGAAGCGTTTGTGAATCAGCTGTTTAAAGTAGTTGATCTCACTGGAAGTAGAGTAGAAAAAATGCATATATTTTTCTGAGGGTTTTTGATGGTTGTTCCCTTTAATTAAGAGAGATCTTAAAATAGAAATATATATGATGCTATGAGCTCAATTATGTAGCTGAACTAACTCATACTAATACATACGAATACTAAGCAAAAAATAACATTTGACTTTAAAGTACTTTTGCTTCTTCAGCTTTAAGGTGGTTAGTTTGCTAAAGGAAAGGGTTTAAAGTAGAGCAAGACAGCACTGTATAAACACATTACATTGAATGTGCTATCATAAATTTATAGCTGAAGGTTCAAAACTGGTCTCTACTGTGACGATATCAAGTGATGGTCATTGCTTTATGATCAATCTCTTTACAATGAAGAGTCTCCTCTGTCTGGAAACTTGTTCCATGTGAATTCTCAGCCTTTGAAGCCAGGGATGTCCTGTGCTGTTGCAGAGCTCACCATGCATCCAGTGATTATGTAGTTTTGAAGCTCCATGAAGGCTGAAAGAGTATGAGAGGTCTAGAGACTAAACTGATTGGCACCTGCTTGCCTGCAGAAGGCATTTAGTCCAACTGAGGAAGGGGTAGAAAGAGGTCAAAGTGCTGCCAGGTAGTGAACATATGAGAACTGGAAATTATGGAAGTGAAGGGCCCTGGGTATGCTGGCTGTGATTTCCTGCCTCTTGGAGGCCTTCTAGACGTGAAGACATCTTTTGAAACATTCAATACAATATTATTGGAATTGGCCACTGCATAAAATTATTGCCTGTACTACAAGAATGATCTGTTAGATTATCATAACTGTAATTTCGGACTATTTATGGCCCTACTCCTTCTGTTCCATTTTAATGACTTTTTATTGTAGTTAACACCAGTGTTAACCTGGTTTTCACACCTTCAGAAATGAAAAGAAAGCATTGTTTCAGTGGAGAAGTTTTTCCTTTAACTTTATACAACTGCATGGAGACTTTTAGGGAGGTCTCTTCAGAAAAAGTAATATTTCTCAATTGTAAATGGTCAAGTTTTTTTGTCAAACCAGGTAACAGTTTAATAAGGTCTAAAATATACTATGGTAACACATGTGTTGACTTAAATCTGATAATGCATGCAATTTTTTTGTTGCTTCTTAACTTAATTATGTGCTTCAACACTTTCCTTTTAGTGGCATGCATGTATTAAAAATTATATCCTTGCATCTGTAAAAATTTCATGCCAGCAAATTATTTAAACAAGGTACCATAATTCTGGCTGATGCTTAGGTTAGTTGTAATTAAAATTAAGCACCTGGTCTGAAGCACTGTTCCAACCGACAAGCATCTTATAATATATTTGGATGCCAAAAATGTCTGGTGTGTCTCAGTAAATTTGAATTACAATTTCAATAGGTAGTAGGGAAAAGGGATCATTGCTGGTCCTAAATTACAGAAACAGTTCTGCTTTTGAGTAACAGCTCATTCCTGACTAAGAAATAATTAGTTTCTCTTTGATTATGGCATCATGAGATTAGAATATTTATATAACCTCCTGAATCCCATTTTGTTTTCCTAATCTTACAGCATTTTAAAACAAATAAACTTATTCTGTTAGTTAGATTATGGATTAGAGGGAAACTTTGTTTGCAAATACTGATGTTTTGTTTGGGAGGAAAAGGGAAACCTGGAAATACTGGTTATGTATCTACAGATATTAAAATAATAGAGTTGGTGGGTATTAAAAAATTTAAAATCTATTATATTGGAGTTGTAACAAAATTAGCCAAAAGGCAGGGCAGTGGGCCACTAAGGTTTCACTTCTCAGCTTTAGCTGGTTGTTTCATGTTAGCATGGTTTAGTTTGCTGATGGAAACTTGCTCATTAGCTGAGGTCTGGTTGTTTTCTGAAGTAACGTGTGGAATGAACATTTCTACTATTTATTTCACTTTCTTTTTTCACCATTTCTGAGTTACATGCTGCAATTCAAAGGAAGATTTAAATGATCTTCACAATATGCAAGAGTGGAAATTGTGGGGATCTCTTCTGTTATCTAGTTGTGGAGTACTTTGTCTCACCAGTTTCTCTAACAAGTAGACCTGCAAAATAGTCTGCTTTGTCTGGGACAGTGCAAGAGAGTTAGTGGGAAGCATGTCTGGGTGACATCTTTTATAAGAATTGAAGTGGATTAAGATTGTCTTGGTCTGACTGAGAAACTGCACCCCAAACATCTTCATCTCTCTGCTTTTCTCTGTTCACTGGGTGACCATGGCTGGTTGGGTTGGTTAGGGATCCAGGTACGTTTTGATGAACTGCTTTGAACTGATATACCGTGAAGTGTCTGGACTAGAATAGACCTGTAATCATAATTTTCTGGAGATTTTCTAATTTCTAGATCTTAAATGATACCACCTGTTAAGGCATGATATCCACAATATATGATGGTAATTAGCATGGTTTTTTCAAACTCATTGTTTTCAAATGTGGACTAGAACTTTCTGGTTGGTTTGTTTTATCTTGTGTTTTCTTTATTGGTTTTGAATCACAGTTATTTAAAGATAAACTGCCAACCAAAATCTTTTTAAATGATCTGCGAAGTATATAGGCCAAAATATCATGCTTACCTTTCTCCCATTTCACCCAGTGGTGACTCCTTACTCTTTTTTGTAACAGCCAACAAAAATCTTAAGAATAAAACACTGGGAGCTGCAATTTGCAAAATGCCATTTTGGGTTTACGCAAAAATTGCTGTCTCTACTTACGTTGCTTGTCAATAAAAATTTATCCTCAAGTGATTGCCAGATCCCTTCTCTCAGGAGTATTCTCTGGGGAAAGTAAAACTGGTTAGTTGATTGAATAGTACATCTTATGAAATAGTTGTGTGAGCAGTTGACTTTTAAGAGGCGATTCAAAAGTTGCTCTTGAACCTGATTATTTCAGCATGTTCACACAGCAAGGACGTGAAGTTGTCCTAGCTCTGCAATGACGGTGATTACAATTATTATTCCTTATATTTTAGAAAATATTAGGTAAAATGTTAAACTTTAACCGTGGTCTGTCAGAAATGGAGGGGTGGGATGGAAGGGGGTGTTCTATCTATGAAGATTCTATGCTGAGTTTCTTTTAAAAAGGAATGAAGTTAACATCCTCTTAATGTATGTATTTTCATTTCAGCTGCATATATTTCAAAAGAGTTGCCAGTAATGAAATTTGACTGTTTGGTGACAAGAAAGTCTTTGCTATACTGGATTGTGAAGTATACTTCTAATTTATCTTCAAAAGGAAATGTATTCTCAATTTACAGTGAGCCTTGACTATGAAGGACAGAATAGGAAAAAATTGTTTTTTTCAGTAAGGGATGAAAATTTTAAATTTATAACTTCATGCAAGATTGCCAGGGCCTGAGGCAAAAAGAGCAGAGCGTGTATCTACTTTACAGCTGCAAAAATAATTACATGATGACTATCTGTGGCATAATCTCTAATGGATTACATTTTGTTAGCATTTCATTATGTAATGTTAGAGCCAAATAATTCATAGTAAATGGAAAAAAAGCACTTGTTTTGATGTATCTGTGACCTGGACCTTTGATGTCCTCCTAAGGCATTCTATTAAGAACTGGTTAATTTGTGAAAGGTCTTGGTTTGCAGACAAGGTACTGTGCTTGTAAAGATATTATAAAACTAAGGAGTGTAGAAATTCCAGAAGTAATTTGTTTTTATTATGCAAGTAGTGGACTTCATTGTTGCTTTAGAGGTGCTAAAGCCATGTGAAATGCTATCTGATAGGCTTTCTTCTTAGATTTATGAGGTCTTCAAGGCTTGAAAAGCACTGATGTTTTATTAAGATCGCTTGATTTAATTTTTTTTTAAACTTAAGGGTGCTACTTTTTATATGTCACTTAGTTTTAACCAAGTGATACAATCTCCAGCAGCAATAAGAGCCTTCTTACTCATGGTCAAAAACACCCGTATTTTTCTGTTGGAATAGAACTGAGGTGTAGCAAATAAACTCTTCTGCACTTTCATGTGCTGTTGGCACTGAGAACTGGATATATGGAGGAGGTTTTAGTAACTTAGGACAATTTCGTGTTTCTTCTTTAATCTTGTTTAGTTTAGAGAAGTGTGGGTGGGGCGATAATATGACCAGTGGCTCCAAGTCAGATGAAGTCTCTAAAAAACTAAATAGAAAAATAGAAAAAATAGAAATAGAAAAAAAAAAAAGAAAAAAAAATAGAAAAAATTCTTTGACTTCGGAAGCAGTGTCAAGGTAGCCACTTACACTACATTATTTACTGCGTCTGTGTGGCTTGAGAGTTGCTTGGGAGCACAAGAAATTGAATCTGGTTGTTAATGCCATATTGAGTATAAATGGAATGAGGATATATAATGTTTTCAGTGTATGTGAATAGTATTTGAATATTTTCATAACTAAAAATAATTTGAAGTATCCAATTTTGATGCATCAATATCCAGAGGAATGTAGTAAGGATGGTGTAAGGGAATGCAAGTTAAAAATAAAGTTTTGTTGAAACCAGAAATGAAGCTAAAGTGTTTTGACTTACCTTTCTGAATGACTAAAAATTACCTCATTCCCATTTTTGAAAACATATTATTTCCTCCAGGTGTAACCTAGATTGATGCTATAGCTGAAAGGATTTTCAATTTTTTCCCAAGTTCACGGTAGGAAAATATCCATGAGTTTTGTTTTTTTTAGGGAAAGAAATTCTTTGTTCTTATGTGGAGCATGCTTTCTCTGACTTTTGTACACTAAGCAATAGGTGCATATTTTATTTGTTGGGTTGGTGGTTGTTGTTGTTTTGGGATTTTTTGTTGTGTTTTTATTTTTTATTTTTTTGAAAACAACCCTGTCTACACTAGGTCTGTCCAAGAGGACATCTTCATCAATAGCATCTCACTGTTGTAGATAAGATGACCTCCAGAGGTCCCTTCCAACCTAAATTATTCTGTTATTTCTTCATTAAGTCCTATCATTCAGTTGTGTTAGTTTGTATTGTTAAAGTGATAGAGACATTTCATCCTTAATTATCCTCTTTCAGTGCATGAGTATCTTCTGATCCTAGGGCATCCAGAAAATTCTATAGTTGAACTGAAGTATTTGAAATGTGAGTGCTTCAGTATGGAAAGGAATTGGTGAACTCAGATGATGTCTGATGAGATCTGTAATATATTTAGGTCTTGTTGATACACAGATGTTTTGCTTTACTTCATGAAATGATAACTTTTTTCTATAATAGTGGCAAAATATTTTTGTTTATTGATTTGGTTTCCATCTACACTTCCATATCAATCTGCAACTTCCCCTATTGTGTATTATATTATAGTGAGCCAAGCTGTGGACACAGGCTTGTGAGTGTAGGTACTGAATGGTAGGGGATCAGAATGTAAATTGTGTGTACTTGAGAAGAAGAAATACAAGACAATCCTACAGACGACTGACAGGGCTATTTGCCAATAATCCTGCAAAACAAATAAGGACAAGTCATTTTTGCTCTCTTCCTTCATTTTAGATTATATAGCATTGCAGAAAGCAGGTGTGAGGAAGATGTATCACTCTGACCCAAAGCAGATGATCCATTTACCTTTAGACAATTTTAAAAGGTCTTAACAGCATGGAAGACTTTACGGAGAGGAATGGTTAGGTGGTAGTGCTGTACCTGCCAACCTGTAAGCACAACCACATTCCTTCACAGCTCACAATAAATCACACCTCACTTTGAAGCAGCATTAACAACCAAACCTCTATTCAGTAGTGAACGTCCATATATCTATGGTCCATGGCTTGGGGGATATATTTTTTAGCTGTGGGTTCTTGGCACTATTTACTGTTGACACAAAATCGTTGCAGGTAGCAAAAGTGAGATAGACCTTTGTAAAAATTCTAAGAGTCCTTTGGTTGGGCTTTTCCATTACTGTGTGCTTACTTTAGTGTGGATGGAGTAACAGCAGCGGAGAGGACCAGAGTGTTGAGTTATTTATTTTTAGATTAAACGTAATGCCACTTACTTGGCAAGACTTAGGAATGCCATTATTCTGCTAAACTCTGTGCCTGTGTAGTGGTCTGCTGAGCACAGTATGAGGTCTCTCCTCTCCTAAAAAGAAAAATAATCACACAGCTATTGGTAAAATTCATAGCAGGTAATTGGAAGAGAATAGAGTTTCCTAGGACTGGGCTTGGCCAAATGATGAGAAAGAGCCAATTCTAGTAATGAAGCCACAATAAAAATGTTTCTCTCTATGTAAGGGTAGCTAAATTTGCTTCTTTCAAATAAATTATATGGTCCTGGTTTAGACTGAGTGATGACTCCCAGAGATTAGGAGAGATTTTAATATTTTTGCTTGAAAAAGACAGAAGCCAAATTGCAAAGATGAGATTGGCTAAGGCTCGACAAATTTTTGGTGTCTTGTAATATCACCAGAGAAGTGGGAAGTTTAGTTAGATTTTTTTCATTTTTGCCATAAATTTAGTGGTGGGTGAAATTCATATGGCCAGTGGTCAATCACTGTCATAAACCTTCCAGTTACTGGCAGGTGACCTTGTGTTTCAGAAAAAAAGGGAGACAAAGCAATCTCTGCAGTGCTTCAGCCCGAGTCATGTTCTACCTGAGCAGATGACATTGTGTCTTCAGCTGTGAGAGGAATCCTAGAATGGTTTGAATTCAGAGAGATATTAAAGACCATTTAGCTCCAACAGAGATGAGACTGATTCCTATGCTCACACTCTTTATGCCAAGTACTACCAGTGACACAGCTCTTCTGTGTGGACTCTGTCAGCCTTTTTCCTCTGTCACTTGCCTTGTTTGTTGGAAGTTAAGTAAAAGTTGCACATGTGTTTTCTTTGTAACTGTGTGGAAGTACCAGAGACCATCCATAGATGTCAAATGATGTTAACTGATCAGTTCATTAATTTAAAGTATTTAAAGTACAGCTACAACAGGCACCATTAAAGGCCAAAACAAAACACTTCGCCGTGCTATTGGCATTATGTTGGGTAATTTTTTGCTTCATTTTCTTTATTCTTTCAGTTCTACGGGATGACTTCAGACAAAATCCATCAGATGTAATGGTAGCTGTGGGTGAACCTGCAGTGATGGAATGTCAGCCCCCAAGAGGTCACCCAGAACCCACCATATCATGGAAGAAAGATGGGACCCCTCTAGATGACAAAGATGAGAGAATTACAGTAAGTATAAAAAGTTTTTTGAACAACACAAAAATCATGGAATCTAAAATTCCTAGTCTGTTGAGCATGTGGCCATTCAGCTGTGCTGTACTTTCTGGGATATGTCCTCCCCTTGCCTCACAGGCAAGGACTAGTTTGCATTTAGCTTGGAATGTATCCTCTCATCTCATAGTACTTCATTGCCGGGTATACATTTGTTTGTTAAAGAAGCCCATGCAAAACCTATGTTCTTATCCTCAGAGGAATTAGAAGCTTATGGAAATGAAATTCATTATATCTGTCACTGTCCTGTAATTTTCTTACCTTTTATCCACCTACACATTTCTGCAACCTATAATAGCTGCCTTTTTTTTTGTTTGGAAAGACAAACTACTAGTAGTCTTGGTGAGACCTTTTGTATTCTGTTGAAAAAAAACATGAAGAAAAGTTGTGTATTGTATTAGAAAGGGTAAAAAGGGTTTGGTGATACAGACACATTTCTTTAGAGAGATGATGGCTTATCCTGCCATTTCAAATTAGGCTGTTATCTCATTAGCAGTGTTCTCATACTCATTTGTGTCTGTAGCTTGTTGAATACAGTACACGATTATCCAAGAGTATGGACAAAGCAGCTTCTCAAATCAGAAAACTATTCTTTTTTTTTTTTAGTTTTTGACATGTGAAACAATAAGCTAATGAGCCTAAATATCTTGCAGAAATGGTAGGGAAAAAAGGGAGTTCAAAAATCATTTATATGCTGCAAACATGGTGATGCAAAATGTCTTTCCATATGGTGAGAAACTGTATCATGTGGAAGCACATACCATCTAGGATCCTGTTGGTACTGGAAGGATTACAAGCGTAAAACAAGATCAGAGGCACTTACAATTTATATGCCTCAATCATATACTTAAATGAGGGAAATGTTAAGTGGAAGTGCACTTAAATACCATAAACCTAGGTAAAAAATTCACACTTTTTGTTTGAGATTTAAATTTTCTCTTATTCCATTTGGTTTTTTACAAACACGACAAAGCTTGAGCATTCTGCAGTTGTAGCGTATGCATACATTTAAATTTTTAAGTACCCTACCAGACCTATACTGAATGCTGGCTATTAACTCAGTTCATCCAATCATACTTGCTAAGAACTTGCAATTTCCTTTTCAAATCTCCTTTCCACTGTGACAAGTCAATTGACCTGAGATGAAGAGAGATAAAGAGAAGATTCCAGTGCTACCTTTCCCCTCCCTTCCCCCCCAGGAAATGCTTTCTAAACTTGCATTTTTTAATACTAGAGTTTATTCTCTTGAAGGATTTTCAGGTGTTGCCTATTAAGTACATTTCTTTTGTTAGACATTAAAACTGCTCTTCCAGCTGCCAGAGCAAAGACATACTCAGAACAAAAGTAGCTATCACTGGCTGCAGTGCCACCAGTACCTATTAAAACTGTTCTTAGGATGAAATAAAACCTCTCAGTTTGGTTTTCTTTTCTGATGATTGTACCAAATACTCAACTATGTAGTATTTTTACACCATGACGTCTGGAAGAGTTATTGTGTGTTATCATTTTCTCCTCCTATAAAAAAGCAAATGAAAAAGAATTTTGATGAAGTTGTAGATAAACACTTGTTTCAGATATTGTTTGTTTTCAGAGGTGTAAATCAGCAGTGCTGCCATGGCTCAGCTCAACAGCATCCGTTTACTTCATATTTGCCTGGCATTGTATTGTCTTAAGCAGCACTATTAATATCATGGGTGCTTTCTCACAAGGGTGAGAGACTGAAGTGACAATTGTGATGGAGATTTGCATCGTCTTACAGCTGTAGCAGGATCTTGCCAAGTGGATAAATATGCATTCAGATGTACCTCTTTACAGCTTTGCAGTAACCATCTGTATTTTCTTGTTAGTGGATGGGAGAGATGGGAGACTAGGACCTTGAATGGATAACTTCCTAGTGGGCAGATGGGGAAAAAAAATATTATTTTTGAAACCTGACTTAGAATTATTCCACTCTGTTCACTTATCTTCTTTGAGGCATTTCAATTTCTGTTTAAGGCATTTCTAGCAACAGGAACATAAAATATTAAAAGAGTACAAAAGCTGAAATAAGGATGAAATTGCTGGGTGTTAAATGACAGATTTCATTTTTTCTTTAAATCAACCTTTTGTTTTTGGGAGTTTTTTTTAAGTTAAGTGTCTATATTTCAAATGAACACTTACATTCATTTGATGGTAAAATTTTCCTTGGCTCAGTGGCAGCATATTTCTGTAATTCAATTTACAGGTGTTACTTTGCTCTTTTTAAGACATGAAATTACCAGATCAGGAAATGCCAAACTCTATGTGTTGGTGTTCTATATATACATAATACCAGTGGGCATTTAATCAATGAAAAAAATTTAGTGGCTCCACTGTAAAATCACTTCCAGTTGTTTCCATTCTTAAAGGCCTGTTGATCTTTGATTCATTGCAATTTAAAAAGTTCTGTAAGTGTCAAAGGCTGTTTAAATGATTTCATATTAATGCTTTCTTTTCTGACAAGAGATTTAAAGTAAACATTAAGATTTTGCTTTTTATTGAGTAAGGGACATGATGCTTGACATACCTTTTTGATTCATATCTATACTTTCTTCAAAAAGATATGCCCATGAAGAAACCTTACTTTTAATATATGGAGCTTTTTTTCTCATCTGCAATGACAGTGTTGATCAACAGAACTGAGTATTAAGGGTGCTAGAGAAACAGAGGTAGAAGCTTGGTTCCTGACAGAGAGTATAAAGCAGAAGTTGTAGATAAATAGCAGATAAATAAGATCCAAGTTAAGGCATGATTTCCTCAGGAATGCAATAAAAAGAAAATATTATTTTGTCCTGGGTAGGGTTAAGGAAATCAATATGTTTATATAGGTGAGATAATAAAAATCAAAGTAGTCTTTTCGTATTTTTGGTCCATTTGTAGGGCAAATAAATGTGCTTTGAAGAGAAATAAATGTATATGTCTTATAAACAAGTGAATGGAACAAATAAGAAATGAAAGTTGAGGGTGTGGGCACAGCTCTCTGTGATGGGGCTTGTACAAAAAGACATTTTATTTGAGCACAGCTTCCCTGTAGTGCTCAGTGTTAGCACAAGCCAGACTCCGCGTGGGCTCTTCAGTGCACACATGTCTACTGGGTGCATCTGACGAAGAATCATCATCAAAAAAATTTCCTCCCCTGCTCTTGAATGTGTTGTCTATAAACAGCTTTCTCAGTATGTTGGAGCTAAAGATGATTTTTCTCATGTGTGTTCTTTACACGGTATGAAAGCATGTGCTTGACGTGGCCTAATCCCTCTCCCATATACTACAAATTAAGCTGGAATGACGGTCTTGCCTGTGAAGCAAATGCTGATCTTTAATTTATTGAATTAAAAAACAAGTATCATGAGGACAGAGCAGAACTAGTGTGATTCTGTGTTCATCTAGTTAATTTTTCTCCTGAGATTGAATCAAGAATCCCTCTTGTGATGTGCTTTATTGCAGTCCAGAGACTATCTCTAATTTCTCACTGCAGACAGTGTAAAGCTCAAATGTATTTTTCCCATTTCTAAAATGATCTGTCTGCACTAGGAGGGGCTGTGTGATCCTCCTCTTGGAGCTGAGACACAGTGGAGAAAGGAGATGTGGGGTTATATCTGTGAGTGAGAGAGAACAGAGCTCACCAGGGTGGAGAAGTTCCTGGTCCTGTTTCCAGCCCTTTGTGGTGTTCTTGTGTTTGGCATGGATGAAGTTCATAGACCCACCCATTGCTTGGAGCAAGGATCTAGGCCAAGACTCCAGGCTTCTTGATATCCTCACCAGGAACAGCCCTGCTCCCAGCCCCATCTGTCTAGCCATCTTTTTGCATGTCAGCACAGTGTCATTAGGACGTAGCCACGTGTGTCACCTTCGTGCCAAAAGCTGTGAGTTTGCATTCCCTTGGGCTGAGGAGGAAGTGCAATCAAAGTTTAGTTTCTGCTGACTGCTGTAATCACTGGGCTTGGTCTTTCCAAATGTGTTTTGTCTGGATATGGTTGGCAGGAGTGTCAGTGGCCGTGAGTACCATTAGCAATGGCTGCTCGGGCACTCAGAGTAATCACAGTGGATGTTGGTTGCTTGTAAGCCTGTGAATCCAGTGTGCCTCCATTCACTTCTCACCCATCTTCCTGTTATACCCCAAAAGCTCCCACTACTTCTCAAATAGTGTCCCCACTGCCTTCCACACAGCTCTGTCATGAAATTTTCACCCCATCCATTTCTTCAAACTCACAACCTGTGCTTCACTCACCCAGCCTGTCGAGCTTTGTCATCTGATTAGTGACTGAGGAAGTAACAATTTGGAAGCTCAGATAAGCACACTCTCCTGCAGTATGCTGTGATGTAAAGGCATTCTTCCTCTGGCTTTGCTATGGATGCAAATGGCTGATGTGCTCTGAATTGTGAGGGATGCGGTGGTATCTGTCTGTTGGGTTTGCTCAGAGCCTCCCTTAGGGAGCTGTGTTGCTGCTCTGTCTTCTTTGTGAATCCCAAATTCAATTGCCTGTGTATAAGATGCTGACACCAGTAATCTAACCAAGATGGCGGGGCCTTTGAGCATATCTTTAGGCAAAAACTGACAGTAATTACAGACTCTCAGGAGTGCAAAACATTCAGAGAGGATTTTGTGGATCTCCTATCTAGACAGGGCAATCTCCATGTGCTTTTGGATCTGTCTCTCAATTTGTCTCATATTCTAGTGGCAGTGCCTGCGTAACTGACTTAAGCCTCAATAAAGTCAGGATACAGTCATTACTTTCCCAGTGGGAGAATGTATACACATCCTGCAATAACCTCCAGAGCAAGTTGATGTTTGAGCCAGGTTTGGAGGACAGGATTTCACAGCTGCATTTCGCTACCACTAGCAGCCCATGCTTAGGAAAGCTTTCTAATTGTTCACATCGAGTCATGATGTAGGTGGTAGGAGAAAAAAGCTATGAAATTTTAGTAGGTGAAATTGTTCACATATACATGAAAAAGGATGCTGGTACCTAAAAAAGAAATCCTTTGTAATTGAATACAAAAAGCAAAGCTTTTGCATTGAAACTTGGGTGCAGCACTGTGATTGCAATTTCCCCCTCTTTCGTATTAGCTCTTATCTCTCATTTATCCTGAATCATCCTCATTTGATTGTTAAAAGAAAAAGCTTGAGAAGCCATTTATCTTTTCTTGTTCAAGTTTCTTTGCTTTAAAGATCAAAGTTACAAGATGAATAATGCATACAGGTTTTCATTCCTTTTTTGTGTGACTGTCTTTTGACATCATCAGTTTTGAATGACTTACACTCTTATTTGAGATAAGTTGTAACTTAAATTCTTGATTCTGATTTTGTTTCCTGGCCCATAAATAGTATATCACAAATGCAAAGCATTTACTGCATCTTACACAAGGCTGGTTTTACGTGTGTGAGTGATGATTTTTTTTTTTTTTTACAAAATGTGAAAGCAAAGCCTCTTATCTTCTGCTATGACAGGAAGGCCACCTGAATGGTACCATCCATAGGAAGATGTTTTATTTATTTGCCCAAAATTTTTGTTAGCGAATTGTCAAAAAGAGCTATGTTCATTCTTCTTGGTGAAGACCATTCATAGCCTCATTGTGCTTTTGCAAGTTTAAAACTACACGGGTGATCCCAGCATGATCTTGGTCTTAAGAAGAAAGAGGAAAAAAAAAATGGAAGAAATTGCTATGACTATCAGTTGTTTGTATTGGAGGGAACAGTGGAAAAAGCAGAAATTAATTGCCTGTTTAGGAAAGGGGTCTTTCTTTCCAAAGTTAAATTGCAGTGGGAAAAATTGCAATGGGGAGGTGAATCAAGAGAAAGGAAACAAAAACTGATTGAATTTGTTGGTGTGTGCTGTGTGGAGTAACAGTCTTAACCCATTACAGCAGCAATGTTCCTGACAGAAACCATACTGTTATGGTGCCACTCCAAATTAATTCAAGATGTTTATCCTTATTTCTTTCTTCTGCATTTCTTTTTTCTGGTCTCCTCTCTTTTTCATTTATTTCTCAATCATTAATCTCTAAACTTCTTAATTTCCCCAAATAATGTGTCTTAGATATACAGCAAAAGAATGCATATTCCTGTAGAAGACGTAATTCCAATGGTAACATTGTCTGTCCTATGGAGAGCTGCATGAAAGATCATGGTCTGGGTGCACAGCCCACAAAGCAGTGAGGGTGAGGGGAGGGTGGGGAGCAAGAACTTACAGTTCAGGGGTTTATTTCATTTTAATTGTTTTTCTTTTTTGGGGCAGATTAAAGGGCAAGCAGCAATTTCCTATATGCCCCAGGAGGGTTAGAAAGAGAAGTGTATTTTTTTCTTCTGATTCCCAACATGTATTTGCTGCTCCCCCAGCAATTTCCTTTCTTCCAAGTCCTTTTTCTTCATTCTGTTTCTTTTTCTCGCTCCCAGAGAGGGTTGGCTTCCCACTTTACCTGTCTTTTTCCTTCATCTCCTGATCCCTACAATGGTGGCTTCCTTGAGGATCAACAGGAGTTTTTGTTAATTATTTCTATTTCTTCTGCTATTAATATTGTTTTCCCTGATGACACAGGTGGAGCTGCTGTGAGTTAACTTGACACCTCAAGGGAAAAAAAAAAATAAAGTATTGTGAAAAATAGTTTGGAACCACACAGGTGTCCCGGAGGATAGTGAGAATGGCTCTAAATCCTGCTGTTTCTTTCCCTTAGTTTTTCTAATGTGACATTGCTTTTCTGTGTTCACACTTAAAGCTCTGTTTCAGGGTCCCTGTTTCTCCTGCTGAAATCTCTCTGCTCTCCAGATTCCACAAATCTTTTAAAATGTGTCTTCTGGATCATCTCTGCCTTGTTTTCTGTTCTGGCAGTGGCATGTACTTGTGCCTGCCTCCTGCCCTATCATGACACCTTGCCTATCTCCATCCTCAGTTCTAACTGCATGCCTGCCTCTCTCCCTACCATGTCTAAACCAGTTGAGTTTCCACATCTGCACAACCTCTCTGTTAAGACAGAGAGTTCTCAGGGTATTTTCTGCTACGCTGCTAGTTCCCATGTAATTCTGTTTAATTATCATAAGCATATCCAAGCTCTTTTCAGTGGTACATTAATCTTCGATTAGCCTTTGTCACATTGGTTTTTTTATGTTGTTTGTGGGGTTTTTGGCTGAAAAAACACTACCTTCTCCTACGGAGGACTGTGCTTATCTTGGAAGGCTGTAAAAAAATCTGACTAGTAGTCTGGACTAACATAAAGAGGAGAAAATATCAGGCAGACTTTTATTTTTGTATTCATTTTCCACTTTTGCTTCTCCCATCCTATTTGGAGTCTTACCATACTCACTTCATTTTTTTAGACTCAGCTCTTTGAAAACAAAACTTCATCTCTAACACATCCACAAGCAGTTTCCAACCCTGACCACAGCTGTTAATAGTGAGAGCTTGTATTTCTACAGGCGCTGAATGTGGACCGAAAATCCTAACCTATTACAAGATTGTCTCCTCGCAGCTTTTATTTCAGGTTTGCCATTTTAAAGAGCATAGCTCTGCAGACTTTGTGAGGCAGATGTGAGCTGATTCAGTTTGCTCTTTGAGTCGACCAGCAGCCATATGGCAGCGGTTAATGTGGCGCCGAGCCTGAGCTAATAAGCCCTGCTGAGAGACAGGCTCGAACGCTCCAGCACGGCACGGAACTAATGTGGCCACACAGCTTCTGCTGCACTGAGGGTAAGGGCAAAATGAGCTTGCCTTGCCCCTGAAGGCTCCATGTGCCAAACCAAAGCAAATGGCCTGAAAATACCCATGTGGACATTCTCCTCTCTGTAGCTCTTACAGCCAACTGTCCCGAATGCTTTGCGGGACAAGATGCTTTCTCCATCGATGTGGTTTTGTGTGAGGAAAAAGCCCGTTCGTCTGAAGTGTTTGGGTCATACTCAATGCCCAGCATTGTTCTAATTGGTTTAAAAGGCTCATTATCAACCTGAATCTTCTACGCAAGGTTGCTGGATAGAGAACACCATGCACTGGATCGTACTTGATGTTATGTGTCTTCTCAGCAGACATCTCCAAAGGATAAAATTGGTCTGTGGAATTAGGGGAAAGGGAAGGAGCATCATGATTCAGGGTGAAAGGGTTGCCCAATGTCAGACATATGTGGACTGAGGAGAACACCACAGTCTGCAGACTTGTGCTCATTATGACAGAGACTAGATTTTGCATTTAGGATCAAATTGACCTCCTATGTTCCCAAGGACATGGCTGGTAGTAGTGTAATCTACTGTGTAAGCTTATTAGATTTATAGACTTTGTTCACGCTAACTGAAAGTGCTGGAATTAAAGCTCATCATAATTCAAAGTTAGATTAAAGCACTCCCTTTGGTTGTTAAACTGCTGATCATATTTGACCCTATAGATAAGATCATGCATTCCTTCTGGTTTTTTCTTACAACTTTCAAAAATGTTCTTTTGCATCAGTGATGTGCTATTTTTGTCTTCTCACCACTTAAAAAGTTCAACATTATACATGCATAACTATGGTTTCTCACTATTGTTTCATCCAGCAGTAGTGAGAAGTACTCCTTTAATGTGAAATAAGTGTGTATTTTTCTAAGGTCAGCTTTATTTTACACTGACTTCTACTTTCAAGTATAAAAGTAAAGTGAAGAAGAATGGAGTTCTTTTGCAGATACTCAGTGGAATGAGTAGATGAATTTGAAAACTCCTCATTGAGTCAAAACTCTCCACAGATTTCTTTTGTCCCTACTCATGAACTGATGACCTAGATAGTAAAAGAAAATAAATGCCTGAAGCAAATAGAGTATGTGTTAGATATCTGGGTTTTGAGACATCCACAGGCCTAGACATTAGACTATCAGGATTTTCTTATTTAAACAGCTTATTGAGAGTTTTGAACCTCTGGGACCCTCTGAAATTATAGAAATGGTGTCTGGGAAGCTTCTCCTTAAAAAATAATAAAAAGCCAGGTGGCTGTTATCTCAGACTAGGCTACTTGAGCTATCCAGAGTGTGTAGGGCTTTATGATTTGGATGGTTAGGATCCTGCAAAGGTGATTTATTATGCTGAGAAAGTAAATTCTTTGTTTTGTTTGGCTGACAGTCTCGTTGTTGGGGTTTTTTGGATGGGTGAGAGAGATGAAAAAGGGATGTGGGAGGGAAATTATTTCTTCATTCATTTTATTCTCTTAATGAAAAAGAAACATTTTTGTTTGGTTAGTTTTTTAAGCAGTCAGGAAAAGAGCCTTTGCTTATATTACAGACAATAAAGATGAAGGTTGGGTTTAGTAAGTTAATTCTTCTCCTCCCTTCATCAGCTGCAGGGAATTCTTACATACAGAGTGTGGACATCCTCCTCTAGGTTAAGAATCCATTTCTGGAAACACTGTTCTCCTCAACCCCTTAGGGACTGCTGTGCTCTATGCCTTCTCTGATTCCTCATCATGAACAAAAATAACGACAAGCAAAGCGATATTGGGAAAATCTGGCTTTCAGAACTTTTTATGAATCTGTCACACTGAACATTAGGACTCACACAGGGAAGTATGCAACCTGTGTACAGACAGAAAACACATTTGGAGAGAGCTCAGTGCATTGAACACGGGACTTAGGATCCCTACAGGTCAAATGTGCAAAAGAGCATTACAAATTCTCTGCGTTCCAAGGTTCTTTCATGCAGGCTTCTGGACCTGTGAGCCTTTAACTTTATCATTACTGTATTTATGTTTTCTTTATATACTCATATACAGAGATATTTCCATTAGTAAAGCATAGAAGACCTTTTAATACACAAATACCCTACAGAAATCAAAGTATTGAAAGGAAAGCAACCCAGCTCCTCACTGTGTTCACTGTTTTCCAAACAGGAAAACTCTCTCTGTTTGGGGGGATGGGAAAGGGATAAACCCCCCCCCCCCCAAAGTGCATTTTTGTTCTTGAAAGTCTCAAGTGGACATCATAAATTTGATTGTACTTGGCATTTTTGATATTCCTAGTCACTTGCACACCACAGCAGCCACATGTTGTCACTTAAAATCTAAATATCGGATAACTGCTAACTGAGACTTTATTGTGTATCATGCTTATTTTAGGAGTTACTTTTGTAAAGTAAAAATGACACTAACTCTAAAAGCATGTTTAATAAAACCTCAACAATCTGTGTGCTGAGTGTGCACATATTATGTTCTCATAATCAAAAGAAAAATGTAGAATAAAAATAGTAGAGAAGAACAGTGCCCGTTTTTGGAGCCTTGAACACATGTAAGTGATTAAAGCTTCTTGTTTGGTTTGCTTTGATTTTTTGGTCTACTTTTTGAAAGTTCTGTCAACTTCACTTTTGCTTATTTCACTTTGTTTGGATAGTTTTGCCTTACTGAGTTTCCTGTGATGCTTCTGGTTATATGAAAAGTCTAGTCCAAATCACAGCACTTCAAAAATAATAATTTTTCAGTTCTTGGGTTTCCTCAACCCAACAGAGTACTTCTCTCTCTCCAGGTAATAATATACTCACAATTACTTACTGCCAAGTTCAGATATTCGCCACGTGCAGCAGTGTGGGACTAGCACACACATTGCAGGGTGTTATTCCAGACTCCAGTGTAATATTATGCAGGATCATGTCTGCCTTCTTATGGTTGTCCTCCATAAAAGGGAAAGAAACAAAAAGCTGCTTTCCTTTTTTATCTAGCTGGAGCATAATTCCTGCTAATACTCATGCTGCACTGAGCAATTAATTGATTTCTTTTTTTTTGCTCCTGAAAGAACATTATCTAACAAGAATCTATTTGGCATATGGTCACATAAAGATTGTTCTTTTATTTAATGTGGAAGTGTGGGTGGCTAGTTATACTTGGATCTATTTTTCTAACTCAGCAGCTTTGCTTTTGCCTCTGTCTGCTGCTGCTGTCAGTTGTCTGCTTGCCTCTGTGAGGCCTCCTGGTTCTGTCTGCATGGGGGAGACTAAATTGCATAGAGATAAGAGCAGGGAAAGTGATTGAGTTTAAGAGCAAATAAAACCCACTAGGTTTTGCAGGGAAAATAATGCTGTTAGAAAAGTAAAGTGTGAGAAAATGAAATGCTTTCCCTTGTGTATATCTTGAAATACTTCTACTGCCACACAGAATGTATTGAATTTTGAAGCCAGCCATAGAGATGTGTATGCTTAAGTAACTTTGCCTCCCCCCACAAAATAAGAAGTTTGGTTCCTTGAACAGAATGGCAATGGATCAAGATCTCTTAACTGCATGTTTTTGAGGGTTTTTTTGTCTATGCCATTAATTCAGAATGTCAAGTTTCTGAAAGTGAAACATTCTGACATGATACCTTGGGCTTCCCTCCACCATGCCTCACATTTCAGACTCTGCAGATCTTTCTCTCCCCATTCATATGAAATCATTTGTCTCTTAGGACTTCTTTGAACTCTGGTGTTCAGTTCTCTTGGATTAAGACCTGATGAAAATCATGTAGGAAAAAATATTGCTTGTTCAGGGTAAAGTGTTACCACAGAAGCTGCAGGTACCTGATTGAAGCAATTTCATGTTGCATGGTAGGTATTCCAGAGATGAGTGGTTGTGCTCTTTGGCAGAGCCGTACACTGAACAGAATTAAAAAAGATCTGGTTTTACCATGAGTCTGTACGGTCATTGCAACATGATTTTCAGAAGTATGCTGCAAAACATTTTCCTACAGAGAAAATTATTGTGCAGTAAAGGAAAGATTGCCTTGAGGTAGAAAGTCTGCAAGCTAAGCAAAGCAGATTGCTGGGCTCCTGCAATCTTCCTGTGCCATTTTGGGCAAGCCTAGAAGTCATTAAGTTCTTCTTATTCAGCACTGCATAACTCGTGGGATTGAATTCATTCATACATGTAAAGCAGCCTGACCCTTTTGCAACAAAGCTGTCTTGTGCCACTTTGCCAGATTGCAAAGTGTTATTACATCCAAAGGCATAGATAAGCTCTTTTGTAGATAAAACAGTAGAGTTATAGCCTCATGTTCATATTCAGGCCATGCTCCACTCTAGGTGTCTGTGGTTGTATAATCTGCAGGATCAAATACTTAGAGATTGCCTGTGATTTTAAAGAAAACACCTCTTTATCATTCAAGTTGTATGCTGAATCATTAAGGCGGTTTTAAGATTATTGCACCTTGTTTTCAAGGATCGCAAAGGTTTGTAATAAACCAGGAATGCCTATATAGTAGGTACTTTTCATGCTTGTAGTCCTGGGAAATCTGCATTTACAAGGACTTTGGTTGGTATGTTTCACTAAAATACACTTTGCACACATTCTAAACTCTCCGTGTGAAATTCTGACATTACTGAAACCAGTGTATTATCATCATCTTCCCTGAGAATATTTCACCCTCTCTAAGAAGGTATATAGTATAATTTGTAGCAAGAGAGAAGCCTCTTCTCGGTGTGCTGATTGAGTTGACATTCTTCACCTTTTTGTTGCTGGTGTTGTTACTGCTTCGCTTCTTGTTTCTATTGGCTTATTTGTCATTAAGGTACTTAAGGTATTCCAGCTGGAGATTTTCAGACATATTCCATATTGGTTCTCAGTTTTTATTCAAATGAGGCCTTCTACTAAGAAAATTCCTGTGTTTTCTGTCTTGCTAGGATCTTTTGCATTGTCTTTCTTAAATATTAGAAATTATGCAACAGGAGATGACAGCTGTTACTCTACTTTTGTGATCCAAAATTAAAAGCTTTGGTGGTGTAAAAGGTTATTCTTGAAGTTAATAAATACAGATAGTTCCAGCAGGTTTTCCAGTAGGAATCTAAATTTTAGCAATCTGAACATTTTAAGTAGAACATAAGGAAATAACTTCTAAAATATGCAAAATTTAGAGTAGCTGGAGCAACCAGAATAAACCTGCGAGCCTGCTTTGCTAATTATTTCTGTTTCAAAAAGAGAAGATAATCTTAGAAAATATTCACTTTTAAGGTTTCAACTGGTAGCGAACTGTGTTCTCTCTAACCATCTTAACAAAGGCCATTTCTTCTACTGCTATGAATAGAAAGTTCAAGAAAAAGGCAGTTCTTCATCTTTGTAACATATATGTTTCTTAGATTGCAGTGTCAGTTTTACTGTGCTGCCCTGTCAATGCGTCTCAAATTCACCTTGAAGGATCATCCCCAGGGACGCCAGCTGAACCTTTGACCCTCCTGTTCTGACTGTCACCAAGGTTAACACATCATTGCAGCTTGTGATGTCTGGGATACCTGTGCTTTTGAAGCCTTTATCAACCTACACTATTTCACACAACTTAAACAGAAGTCTACCTCTAACTGGTTTTTCGTAGGAATATGTGTTGTTCATTTTTGAGAATGAAATGTATTTCTTCATAATTTTGTGTTAAAACAGGTGTGGAATTTTAAAACTTAGAGCTGTTCTTCCTAAACAGCTAAAGCAGCAACTATTGGCTAAATGCAAAAAGATGAAGAAGCTTTTTCTATTTAAATTTGAAAATTATCAGGTTCATACCTTCACTGTTGCTTACAGTGCTGCATTGCTACACAGTGCAAATAAGTATGTGGTGACAGAAAAAGGACAGAATTAAGTATTGCCTTTTTGAGATAAGTTGTAACTACTGACAGGTTAAGGACTCTTATTTTTTTTTGAATTTTCTTCCCAAGATACCATGCTGGAAAATTAACTGGTTGTAATTAAGATGGGTTTTGTTTGCTAACCCGTAAAATGGTATTTCCAAATATTAGTCTTGTCAGTGGTAAGTGGCTGAGAGAACACTTTTATAAAAGAAGTCTGTTGACACAGACTTTCCAAGTATGCGTTGCAATATTGTTTTAATATATAGTACATTAATGGCTGGACTCTATGGTCTTGAAGATTTTTCCAATCTTAACAATTCTATGATTCTTAATGTGCTTTTAGTTCAATTCTGGGAGATTTTTTTTTTCAAGATTGTCCTCTTGGGCATTTGGTTGGCCAAACCTACTTCTGGATGCTGTCAATGGCCATCAGTTTTGTGTTCATGAAATAATGAAACCAATAGACACCAAAATTGGTTCTTTCTCCTGTATTGTTTCAAAGGAGTTCCACATATTGGAGAATTGACACTTCTAATGTTGAAAAGTTTTATCAGGAAAAGATGACCTATTTATTCAGGTGCAGTGGAGAATGACAATGGAATTTTTGTTTCTACTGATGGAGGAGATGACTTTTAATCCTAAGCAGCCCATAGTCTACTAGTTTTTACTTATGTATTATTTACTCCTTACTTGCTACAAAATATGGACTTTAAAACAAGTCTACAGACATTACACCTAGGTAGCAATCTGCCCCATTCAAATGATTTGCAAAGTTATTCTGTGTCCACTGAGAGAGTTGAAGTGATACTGGGACAGTGTTGTATCCTTTTCTGTCCTCCCTATAAACACTTTGAACACAATCTTTTAGGTAACAAGCCTCAAATCCTTCCTTTTAAGTAGATTTATGTTCTTTTCCTTCTCTTAGACTTTTATGGAAACTTTTAATAGTATAACAATTAGGATAACTCCAGTTAGGTGTTATCTAATGGTTTTTCCCCTTGGAAGTGTTTGAAGAGTAGTTGACAGTGCCACAAAAGAGGTTTCTGAAAATGAAAAGTATTGTTTATTTAAATACATGATTGCACAGAAAAAGAAACACTTCAAGCCACTCTAGTATCTGTGTGCCTATGTGACTAATTTAGCATATGGAATTTCTTTCCAATGGAATCCCACATGTAGACATTCTTTCTTACAAATCCACACTTAATGAGCTTCTGGTCTTTTGCTCCTCAAGAAAGTGTGCATCTCATTAAATCCCTCTTCCTGCTTTGGTTTTTGCCTTCTCTTATGTCTCAGGGACAGAGCTGCTTTGGCTACAAGTATGTTGAAAAGTTGCCATTAGGATCATAAACTAATACCTTTGTGGTAAATTTCCAGGCAACCCTACAATGAATTTAATTTGCTGTGTAAGCAGAATGAGCCTAGATCAAAATCTAACACATTATTAAAGACAACTCTAAATACAGCAAATGTGATACATTTAATATTGCATGTCAGATTGTTCATTGTATTCATGTTTTAAAGATTTAGTAATATTACCTGTAAGACAGCATTTATAATTTAGTTCTTACAGGTCTTGAACAAAATTTGGAATCTAATAGAATTTTCCAGAATTCCTGTATTTAGAAATTTAAGACTATTTAAGCATTTTTCTGAAATATAGTAGAAATATTCATGTCATTTTCTACCACCCATGTCTTGCCAAACCTTAGATCTGGAAAAACATGTAATATTTTCACCAAAAGTGAATCTTATCAAAGGGAAAAACTATTTAAGATTTTATGACACTTTGGTCAAATGTATAATAATACTTGGAGTTATTTGAATGGTAAAGAGAATCCTCAGAACACTTTTTTCTGTTCTGTATCAAACATTATCTAAAATCATTATTTTTCTAGTCATTATTGCCTTGTGTTTGCAGTAGCTTTCTTTTTTCTGCAAAAGTCAGCAATATGACTGTCTTAGAAAAAGGTCTGTATGAAACACATGAAGAACAGTCCTTAACAGTACAAAGCAAAGTACAATGCACACTTGATGAAGTCTTAGGTTAGCTGAATATTTCCTTTTCTGTTCATCATACTTGAAGATTTTTATGACTTTGCCCCTGAATTCTGAATGTCTATTGAGTGTTTGAAAACCACATGAGTCTTCCGTTCAAAATAAATTTGCAGGGGTTTCAAGTATCAATTATCTAGCTTTTCTGGACATAACTAAGTGAAAAAAAAAAAAAAAGTGGATCTATATCTTCCAAGATAAACAAGGATGATCTTTACTATTAAAAAAAAATTCTGGAGGTTATGCCTTGGTGCAGACATCACGGTAGTGATGTGACCTACTGTAATTTGTTTATGTATTGCAGTAAGGGTTGGTCCTGTTAATGTTGGAAAAAAAGACAAGAAGACTCAGGAAGCTTATTGATAAGGTCTTTTGACTGCATGGATGCTATCAAGACAGTCCCTTAAATACCGTCTTCTATGCCTGTTAACATACGTCAACTTCTCCTGGCATTCTTTAGTGTCTTTTTTCCTTATTTTCCTTACAACACAGAGAAATGCCAATGTCTAAAATATTGTTGCTATAAATATTTTTATATATTTGAGGTGCTGATTGGAGTCACGGAGTGTCTCAGTAGCAGTGAGTTCAGACCTTGATGAGGCTTCAGCCCTCACTTGTCCCATTTGTAAATGATGCCACATTGCATGTATTTCATGCCATGGGCTACAGGCAGCACCTTTGGGTGATCAGCTTTCAGGACCAGGTTTTGAAAGTGGGACCTGCAAACTCAAGACTCTGTTTATCTCAGTATCTCCATCTGATAGGCAGCAGTCTTGACTACCACGCACCTTCCACCACAGCCAAGGACTCCTAAATTTTGCATTTTCAGAAAATTTGGCCAGAATGTTATGTAAATGAATATGTTAAATGCAAAATTTTAACTTTTTTTCTGTTTGTTAGGCTAAGCAGCTGGCAAGGAAACAGTAATGTCTTTAAAAGTTGTTTACTTACTTTAGATGATGAGTTACTGTTAGATTATGGGTTGGACTTGATGATCTCTAAGGTCTCTTCCAACCTTGCTGATACTGTGATACTGTACTACTTCAGACTACATATTTGGATTTTTATATGTTTTGAAAGCATGGTGTAGGCTCTTTCTGTGTATTTAGGGAAGAAAGTTTACTGGGGAATGCATATGTAGTTTTTAACTTCCTGTCATTTTCATAAAAAAGAATTGAAATCTGAACAGGTAATACTTCTAGTTTTCTGTGAAGATTACTTCTTGTTCATTTCATGTTTTTTACACTGAGACAGCAAAGCTGCTTATTTATTTTAGGACAGTACTAATTTTAAAAAAGGCATGCACACAGACACAAGATAAATCAGAAAAATCTAAGTGTGGAGTAGTTTCAATTTCTCTGCCATTTCTACATTTCTGTTCTACTAACAGCACACCTCAGCAAACAGGAGACACTGATTTCCATGGACCCTGGCCAGCTAGATTATAGTCTACTTTGCTTTGTAAATAGAAATGGGAAAAGTCAAGCAGATAGTATTTCCAGTGCCCAGAACAGTTTCTCCCCTCTTCCAGCCATATTTCTTTCTCCGCCTTTTCCACTGGCACAATACCCTTTTAACAACAAAAATTGTTCCAGGAGTTTAAACCCACTGTGGCATCTGAGAAGAATAGCAAGAAACTTCTGCAGAGGAAGCAATTATCCCAGCAGGGCTCCAGAGCACCCCTGAATAGCTGGAGCATCCCCCAGCCGTGAGCAGACAAGGCAAGGAGAGAGGCACTGCTTTTCAGGCCTCAGTCTCTTCATTCTCCTTGGCTTTTCACAGGGTAACACCAGTTCTATTTGCACACTAAGCAGTAAGTGGTTCACTGCTCCAAAGGCAAGGGCAGAGAGGGAAGAGCCCAAGTGGTAGGCAGCCTGTTCCTGCTGCCACTGGAGCCGTGTTTCCCAGTGGCTAGCCTTGCAGCAGCCCAAGAACAACACCTCTCTGAGGTTATCATAGTTAAGGGGTGGCAATAGAGAACATGTGAGCTGCAGGGAGCAGTGATCCCAGTACATCTAGTGAATGGGAACAGTGTATGCTTTGTTCTGCTCGATTGCAACCTGTGCTGGCTTATTTTACAAGTAAAAGGAACTCCGAGTAGCTCCTGGCTTCACTGTCTGCTGCTAAGATCAGCTTGTATTGTATAGTCAGTCCCCTGTGGCAGCAGAGAGGTGAACGTTTGTGAATGGACTGGGATCTGCAGGTCATTCACTGACTCTTGAGTCTCCCTAGAGGAGCTTAAGTTGAGCACAAAAATAATGATGCTGGGCTGCTGTGCGAGCTGGGGCAATTGGAGGGTTTGATCTTTAGCTTGCTGTGCATGCATTCTCCTCCTTATTCTTTGTAAGTTTGAATTTTAGCATCTTCCAAGCAGTGGCCTTTCTGTAGCTGTAATGTGTAGCCCAGTGTTTTTTTGGTGTTCTTCAATAAAACTGAAAGTTACACTTAGCTTTTGCTCGTGGCTGGCTGTGGCTGCAGGTTTTTGCTTCAGTCCTGTAGCACAGGGCTTGTGTGCACACCACAAAAAAAATACAAGGAAATCTGTGATTTATGATTTGCATGTGCTGCAGTCACAAGAACTGCAGTGACTGCTGATGGAAGAGTGAAATGTGGCAGAATAATATGACTTTTGTGTTCAGACTGTTCATGAAAAATGAACATTGTGGTGCATCTGGTCCTTTTTTTGACTGTGGTACCAAATGATATGAAAGGTTTAATGTTTTTACAACTTTGTATGTCCATCATCTTTCTTTAGAAGCTAAAGTTCTGCTAAGCTTAGGCTCAGTCAGAGATAAATGCAGCAGAAACTTAACAGGGGTTTATATGCTCCTTTTGAAGCGTGGCTTCATTTCCATGGCATGTCATCTCGGTCAAAAGTCAGAGAATCAGCAGGGTTTTAGTTGTGTTAGAAAACATTTTCTATTTTTTCAAGGTTGGTTTTGGAGAATATTTGTTTGTTCATAGTTCTTACTTTATGGGGCCAACACTTCTTTGGAAGTAAACTTGATTATAAAGTTTTGAAAGAAAATGTTTTGAATGAAAGTCAAATCTGCCTCAAAATTTAAAACTGTCAAAATACAAACTTGGAAATGTATGAAAGAAACCGCGGCGTTTTTGTCACCTGTGACTAATTTTGTTTGCTTAGTTTGGTTCTCTGTTTGTATTCTTTGCCATAAAGAGCTCAGGTTTACCCCCAGAGGAGCACAGAAACTACTTCTTCCTTTGGGAATCTGCTGTGCCAGCTGCAGGGAGGAAAGCTTTCACAGGCAGTTTAGTGCAGGAAGTGCAGTGGTCACGGGAAGAATCCGGGAGCCTGTGATTTGCATCCCCTTCAGTGAGGAGCCAGCAGTGGGCAGCCAGTCCCAGAGAGGATGTGCCTTCTTCTCCAGACAAGTGGGAGTCTGAGCCAAAACCGCTGCATCTCATAAGGTCACTGAACGAACGGAGCCACAACTGGAAACAATGACCTGCTGCACAGACCATGCCAAGAGTAAAATTTTGAATAATTAATTTCTATTTCTGTTCCCTCTTTTCAAACTGTGACGTTTTGTTGCTGTTTCACAGTTGTACTTTTAAGTCTGGGAGAACCTTGGTTTGGCATGTTGAAAGCCTTTCATTTTCTTGTGGTAACTCATGGTAAAAGAAAACCTATGAAATTCTGCTTAAAATCTCTTGATAACTCTGCTCCTGTCAGAACAGTTCCCTTTAGAAGACCCTATACAAGGACTCTGAAAAACATTGTATTTCAGCACGATGGCTGTGAGAGATTTGCACTCCGAGGAATGTCTTTTTTCATATTACAAATTTTGGTGAATATTATCTATCCATGCTTCTAAGCTTTGAAGTTGAAAATTAGGACTCTGCTGTTGAAGATTCAGGCTCTGCACAGCTGCTCTTTTCCTTAGTGGAAAGCAGAAAATTTCCTACGGATGAAATACACCCCATGATATACAGTTGTCCTAAATCCATGAAGTTGTCCTGCCAACATGACATTGACAGTTAGGAAGTGAATTTCCCTCAAAATCAGCAGTAGAGTCTGTGCCCTCTGCAGTGGCACAGTGGTTGTACTCCTCCCTTCGCCCCTGGTGTTGTCTGCAGGGTTTAGGTGTGCTCTGCACTGTGCAGTCAGGTCTGGTCATGTAGATGGGCCTTTGGATGGACCTTTGACTGCATCCTTGGTCACTCTTTAACACAGACCCCCAGAGCGTCCATAGTCTGTCTTTTACAGTGTGGGCACTCTCAGTGGGAAACTGGCTGCTAAATTTCCCCAGAGATTTGAGTTCTGTAGTTCCTTTTACGGTTACCAGGTCGGATTGTTTTATGCATTTTAAAATTTGTGGTTTGTCAACATTATTTTTTCCATATTACATTTGTGATTCCTTAGGTAACATAATTAAAAACTGAGTGGTTTTGTGTGGTGAATTAACCCTGACTTGTCTGAGATTTTATCCTTGGAGGTGTGTAAATAACACAGTAGTGGTGATGCTTAAAAGAAAACTCCTGTGTAACCAAGACCTCACATCATCTGACATGCTAAAGGGGAGAGAAATGAAGACATACCAGACATCGAGTTCAGTTCAAGTTCACTTTCATTTCTGATTTCAATCACTGGTTGCAATGACCAGTGCATCCAGGGCAGATTCATGTAGGAGGTTAAATTTACAGTTTTACAGAAATATTGGAATTGTCATTACAAACATGTCATTCCCATGTTGGGGCTTCTTTGGGTGTTGCAGAAAGATTGCTAGTTCCATATATATATTTTAGTAACCCATGGACCAATTGTTGCCCATTAGTTGAGTTTAGTGTGTTTTGTGTACTCAGTAAATAATACTGTGAAAACCAGTTTCTGTGGTGTCAGATGCCTTTTTCTTTTTTTCTTAAATCATTGTGGAGCAGATTTAAGGCCATGAAAAAAACAGTTGTAACATGTTTTTGTTGTGAGATTTTAATCGTGGTTTATAATAAGAACGGAAATATTACAAAGTAAATGTTTTGTATTGTAGCTGAGAAAGAATTTCAGGGAAGTATTTTACTGGTTCAAATATTGTCATGTAAACGTAGCTGTCTGTTCAGAAAGTAGTTCTGAGTAACGTGAGCCAATGATGGTTATTCTGAATTAAATCTTCCTCTGTGATTAACAAAAACCAAATGGTTGTAGAAAGCAAGTTTGGGATTGTTACAATTTTAAAACTTCTGAAAATTGCATATGCTGAGGTATGGATTTTTCTTTTCTGAATTTGGTTTATGGCATTCTCCATATATCTTGGCTGTTTCCATGATTTTGTTGGGTGAAGTGTCAAACACATATGGTAATTCTGATATTTGGTGTCTTGTGGTGATGCCAAGGACTGAACAAATCTCAGCTGCCTCTGAAGTCACCAAGCAATTCAGAACACAGATAACCCTTAAGGGTTTGTAGATATTCATCTTCTTGTAGTTACAGCCGTTAATAACGAGGCCATAAAAGTGGGAAGGGGAGTCTTCTGAGCAGACTCCAATCTGCTCCTGACTCTGATGTATCCTGGCTGGATTGGCAGGGGTGCCAGAAGCAGCAGCTTGAATCTACTGTCATTTTACCTACCTTAAAGGCTCTTTCTTTTTATGTAAAACTATCTTCCTATACATTTTGCACCATCCTTTAGACTCTACCTTCAGGCCTGTCAGTATTGGGAAAACTTTTGTTGTCTGTCTGGTAGCATGGAACAATTGACTTGCACTTTATCATGACAGATTTACAGCACAGGAAGAACACTTGAAAGAATGTTTCAGACTACTTTCAAATAGCATTTTTCTGTGTTTGATCTGGAGGAGGCAGCATGTACCTTTCCTGGGGTCCCAGAGAATGGGATGGAAAGCAGGACAGACTCCTCTGTCTGAACTTTGAAGTTAAGAAAGAACAATTTTTAATCATTGGTAAAGGCCTGTTCCAAACACGTTCTGATGTCTAGTGCCTGGTATTTAAGCATACTGTAATAAGTAGGGAAGAATACATGGGATTCACACAGCTTGAAACATGATACAAATTTTTAAATAAGAATTTAAGATAGATAGTCATTTATACTCTCTTTTGTTCAACTTTACTGAAAATGGAGAGTTGTCTAATGTGCTGCAATGGTAGGTCATTTCATGAATATTTTGGGATGCTAGACCACATAGAGGAAAATGAGCAAACTCCATGCTTCTTAACTAAGAATTAAAAGCTACATTTTACTTGGTGACACTATTAATTACAATTGCCTGTACCTGCCTTGTTCTTGTACTGTTTTATTATCATTTATAATTAGATGGAACACTTTTAAAGCACAGGGCATATCTGATGGATTAATATCACATGCCTATCACTTTCCATTTAAATAAAATGTGTTGTCATTTATGCTGTCTTGTAGAAGATTGAAATGCATGAAATGTGTGATATCACATGTGCAGAACCCTGGCTGTACAGAGTCAGTATTTTATTCTTCAGTCTAAATTTCATTTTCCTTTGAATTTAAGTTTGCTTTAAAATTATGTTGCAATAGATCAGATTTCATTTATTAAATAGAACTAAACTAGGAGCTAAAAGAAAGCTAAAAAAATGTCTTTCACCTTTATATTTGGATTTCTCAAGCATTTTTCTCATTGCTTCATTCATATTTCATAGCAAATTTCTGTGAAAATTAATTAATTAATTAATCACCACATATATAAAAATATTTCTTAAAACAGACAGATGGATAAGGATTTATACATACAGAAATTTACACACATATACACAACACACATAGTTATATAAAATATAGTCTTAGAATAAGAATATATGTGTGTACAGCTATACGGAATACTTGGTGGTATGTTGTAGAACCCTTGGGTAAGTTTTTATGGATTTGATTTATTGGCTGACTGAGTTGATTCATTATTTGTATATGATTTTTTGCTGCTGGGTGGCCATAATTTACAATTCTGGGCCTTGTTAACTCTGTGGGTGCCTAAAGCTTTCTGTAGAACATCTCCAACTATTGTTTCAAGAGATAAATGAAGTGGACTTGCTTGAATGAACAATTTACTCATGAGGAGCAAAATATAGTCAGGCAGGCAGGTCACAGATAATAGCTTTCAGTAAGTCTTTGTAAGTCACCATACTGTCATATATTCTCTTAATGTACATACAATAATTCATACATGTTACAGGCAACTGAAATCATCTGTGAACTACTGATCTTATTAGAAGAGATATTTTGCTATTTTTTTGTTATCTCCTGGCAAAGTCCTGGTAGATTTGCTGGTAGGCACAGAACTAAATCCTGAAGAGAGATGAAAAGTCGAAAAGTGCTTTGGCTTCATTTCTGTGTAAACGAAACGTGACACTTACTTTCAGAACTGGACTTGAAGATTTGACAGTTAGCAAAGCACTTCTTTTCCCATGACACCAGTATCTACCAGAGTAGTCTAATAAAACTGTTTGTTGTATATTTCTTTTTCTTCATATTCAATACAGTCATGACTCTTTTGGAGGTTTAGGATGTAATGGTTTACTGCCTGTCACTTTTTCCAGCCATTA